>BLSH010518052.1:0-16600 GCA_018402905.1 Glandirana rugosa | reverse complement strand
ACTACACTGCCCATCCGTGCCACTACAGTGCCCATCCATGCCACTACAGTGCCCACCCGTGCCACTACAGTGCCCATCCGTGCCACTCTATTGCTCATCCGTGCCAATACCCTGCCCATCTTTGCCACTACAGTGCCTATCCATGCCACCACAGTGCCTCACAATAGTGTAAAAGATGGTCAAATTAGATTCTAAATGTATGCCCCTAGAACACCTGACGGTGCTCCCTGCATGTTGGGCCTCTGTATGTGGTCAGGCTGTGTAAAAGTGTCACACATGTGGTATTGCCATACTCGGGAGGAGTAGCAGAATATATTTTGGGGTGTCATTTTTGCTAGGTACATGCTGTGTGTAAGAAATATTGTATAAATGGACAACTTTGTGTAAAAAAAAAAATGCGTTTTCATTTTCTTTCCACATTTTCCAAAAACTTGTGGAAAAAATGACATGTTCAAAAGACTCACTGTGCCCCCTAGAATATACGTTGGGGTGTTTACTTTCCAAAATGGGGTCATTTTTTGGGCGTTTCCATTGTCCTGGTGCTCCAGGACCTTCAAAAGTGCAAGAGGTAGTCAAGAAATTATGTGTGTAATTTATGCTCCTAGAACGCCTGATGGCGCTCCCTATATGTTGGGCCTCTGTATGTGGCCAGGCTGTGTAATAGACCCACACATGTGGTATTGCCATACTCAGGAGGAGTAGTAGAATGTGTTTTGGTGTGTAATTTGTGGTATGCATGTGCTGGGTGTGAGAAATAACCCGTTAACATATGACAATTTTGGGGGAAAAAAATCATTTTGCAAAGAATTGTGGGAATAAATTACAACTTCAAAAAATTCACCATGCCTATTTGTACTTTCCTGGCTTGTTAGGGTCTCAGGAAATGAGATAGGCCGTCAGTACATCAGGTGTGATCAATTTTCAATGATTGGCACCATAGCTTGTAGACTCTATAACTTTCACAAAGACCGAATAATATCCACTAATTTGTTTTTTTTTTTACCAAAGATATGTAGCAATATAAATTTTTACCAAAATTTATGAAGAAAAATTACTAATTTGCAAAGTTTTATAACAGAAACAAAGAAAAATTCATTTTTTTACAAAATTTTCGGTCTTTTTTTAATTATAGCACAAAAAATAAAAAACCCAGCGATGAGATGATTAAATACCACCAAAAGAAAGCTCTATTTGTCTGAAAAAAGGGACGCAAATTTCATATGGGTACAGTGTTGCATGACTGAGTAATTGTCATTCAAAGTGTGAGAGCTGAAAATTGGTCTGGTTGTTAAGGGGGTTTAAGTGCCCAGTGGTCAAGTGGTTAAAGAAAGTTTTTTTATACTTTAACACCACTGAGACAAACCGTCATGCAGGGCGTAGGACAAATACACAATAAAAATATCAATAATACACAATAGGAAATATCAATAATACACAAAGGAAAAAAAAGTTAAATAATCATATAGGGACGTTCTATTCTTACAGTTACAGTATATGAAAGGCAAATGCACAGCACCCAGTGGTAGTATATCTGTGCCCCCGGGGGAATACTGGAGTACAAATTTCTGTACAAGTGGATTCAGACTTTATGGGAATACCAACAGCACAAGGCAATCAGGACACCTCCGTTGAGCGCTGCACACCTGCACTGGAGTACAAATTTTGCTAATTGATATTGCACCAATGGGTTTTTAATAAGCTGAACAGTTTATAGTTTGCAGCAGTTTCTGAAAACATTGGCAAAGGCTAAGGCTGCTTTAAATAAGATGGTTGTTAATTTAACCTTTGCTCATAATTAAAATATAAGTTTGGAGTGGATGATCCTATATATAAATCTGGTCAACATTAAAAGAATCAAAGTCTGACTCTTTCAACAACGTAGGGAGCATAGCAAAGAACTATACTGAGAACCGAGTAGTTATATGAAAATAAAAATAATGAGGATGTGTTGTACGTTTTTGAGCTGAGTGATAAATTAACATGTATGGTATTACTGAAAAAAATGTTGAAAATTGTGACAATTTTATAACATCTAAATACCATAATATCTTAATGGATAAGCATAATCCTTCTGTGATGATATTGAGGTTTGATGACCCCCAAACTGAGTTGGCAGAAGGGGTAAGTCAAGTTGCAAACATGAAAACATACAGGAACTTCTTTGGGACAGCATCATGAATTTTTAGCTCCACTTACATGTCTTTTCACATTTTTGCATGCTACAACTGAAGTCAGTGGGGCCAAAAATGCCCCATTCTGCTTCAAGAGTAGCTTGTGTATCTTTTTAAGCTTTACATGTTGAGCTACTGCTGTCTGAGGACTCAGATGTTAACAGGCAGTTGAATAACATGTGATTTACCTTGTTTAGCGTTTTGGACCTTCGAACTACAAAAGTCTCAGATGTAACAAGGGGCTTAGATTTGAATCTGATGTTTGTGCTGCAGCCAAGGACAACTTTTAAAAGTCACAGACAAGCCTGAAACTTCACACTAGGACACAGATCAAGAAAAGAAGCAGACCATCACAAATTTTAGCTAAACATGTTGGTCAGATATCTGCAGAGCCTGATAGTGAGTCTGGTCATAAATGGCCATCCAAGCAGCACTTAGCAGAAGCTGTAAAGCAGAGACTATCATTAAGTGTTCAGAGGACTAGAAAAAATATTACCAAATAAATGAAGACCTTAAGAAGTATTATTGCCCTAGGTAGGCATAATGCATGATATCTCGTCATTCATTTGAAAACAAATTAAGCATTGCTGCAGAGGTTGAAGGGGTGGGGGGTCAGCCTGTCAGTGCTCAGACAATAAGCCGCATACTGCATCAAATTGGTCTGCGTGGCTGTAGTCCCAGAAGGAAGCCTCTTCTAAAGATGATGCACAAGAAAGCCAGCAAACAGTTTGCTGAAGACAAGCAGACTAAGGACATGGATTACTGGAGCCATGTCCTGTGGTCTGATGAGACCGAGATAAATGTATCTGGTTCAGATGGTGGCAAGCGTGTGTGGCGGCAACCAGGTAAAGAGTACAAAGACAAGTGTGTCTTGCCTACAGTCAAGCATGGTGGTGGGAGTGTCATGGTCTGGGGCTCCATGAGTGCTGTCGGCACTGGGGAGCTACAGTTCATTGAGGGAACCATGAATGCCAACATGTACTGTGACATACTTAAGCAGAGCATGATCCCCTCCCTTCAGAGACTGGGCCGCAGGGCAGTATTCCAACATGATAACGACCCCAAACATACCTACAAGATGACCACTACCTTGCTAAAGTAGCTAGGGACAAAGGTGATGGACTGGCCACGCATGTCTCCAGACCTAAACCCTATTGAGCATCCTCAAACGGAAGGTGGAGGAGCGCAAGGTCTCTAACATCCACCAGCTCTATGATGTCGTCATGGAGGAGTGGAAGAGGACTCCAGTTGCAACCTGTGAAGCTCTGGTGAACTCCATGCCCAAGAGGGTTAAGGCAGTTATGGAAAATAATGGTGGCCACACAAAATATTGTCACTTTGGGCCCAATTTGGATATTTTCACTTTTGTTGCCAGACATTAATGGCTGTGTGTCGATTTATTTTGAGAGGACAGCAAATTTACACTGTTATACAAGCTGTACACTCATTACTTTACATTGTAGCAAAGTGTCATTTCTTCAGTGTTGTTATATGAAAAAATATAATAAAATATTTGCAAAAATGTGAGGGGTACACTCACTTTTGTGATATACTGTATATATATATACATATATATATATATATATATATATACACAGTGTATTGAGTGTACACTAAATATCAGTGCATTCGGGGGTGTACGGTATATAATACAGTGTTGTGCAGTGTTAAAAAAATGTCAATGTCAGGAAGGCCACAAAGGAGAGGCAGACACTCCCAGGCCACTAAAAGAGGGCAAGCAGCCTCTGTGTCTTCAGTGAAAGGTGGTGGTGGCGGACATGGTGCATCATCTGCAGGCGGGTCACACTTGTCCTTTTTTTCTGCTGTTGCCCGTGCTATTGAGCCACAACATGCAGAAGAGTTGGTGGAGTGGATAACTAAGCCATCCTCATCCTCCTCATCCTCTGTCACCCAGGCCCATACAAGTTTGCCTTCCAATGCAGCTGGCAAAGTGGCCTATTCCACTGGATCTTTGTCCTCAGTTACTCCTTCTGTAGCCCCACCATTATGTACAGAGGAGTCACCAGAATTATTCGACCATAGTGTCGGTTACATGCTGATGGAGGATGCACAGCAATTTGAAGGCTCCGGTGTTGGTTCCCGGGTTGAGGAAGGGAGTAGCGTGAGCCTAGAGACAGGGGGTGCCACAGAAGGATAAGAAACTAGCAACCATGTTCCCCCAGCTTCAGCATACTGCCAAGTTTGCTCCAGTGACAAGGAGGGAGGGGATGATGAGGACAGGAACTGTACTTGGGTGCCTGAGAGAAGAGAGGAGGAAAGTGAGGAGGAGGCACAACTCCAACAAGGCAGGATGTCCTCCAGGGGCCAGCTTAAGGGCAGCCACCCAATTGCATCAGTCCACAGAGCTCCACAGGTGGAGGGCGCTTCTGGCTCTCCACTGACTTTCAAAAGTTCTTTGGTGTGGGCATTTTTCAACATATGTGCAGTAGATCACATCATTGCCATTTGCAATCTATGTCTGAAGCGGGTCAATCGCGGCCAGAACTCCAGCCGCTTGGACACTACTGTCTTGACAAGACATATGGCGACCAACCATGCAGTCTGTTGACAACAGCACCTTAAAAACCCACACCAGAAAACAAGGCGGACTTCTCCTTGCTCCTCATCTGGGATCTAAACCCCTACTATACCTCCAGTCCTCTCCAAAACCTGAACTGAGAGGAATGAAGGTCTAGCAATGTGTGCCACAAGTTCTTGCAGCCAATCTGGTAGCAGTACACCACCAGGTGAATTCAGCAGGCGAATTTCCCTACCCCAGTTGCTAAACCATAAAAAAAAATACTGTCCCAGCCATCCACATGCTTAGCGTCTTAATGCTAGCTTGGCCAAATTGCTAGCAGTTCAACTGCTGCCTTTTCAACTGGTAGACTCTGCCCGCTTTCGCAAATTTGTGGAATGTGCTGTCCCACACTGGCAGGTTCCCAAAAGAAATTTCTTTTCACGTAAGGCCATTCCAGCTCTCTACCGTCATGTGGAAGGCAATCTTTTGGACTTGTTGGACAGGGTGGTCAGCAACAGGGTTCATATTACTGCTAACTCATGGTCCAGCAGGCACAATCAGGGATGTTACCTTTCCTTCACGGTGCACTGGGTAACTCTGCTGGCAGCTGGGAAGGATGCAGGACAGGGTTCAGTATTGGAGCTAGTTCCGCCACCACGCCTCCAAAAAGCTGGTGGTGGTTTTGCCACATCCAACTCCTCCACCCCCTCCTCTTCTTCTACCTCTGTGGCCTCTTCTGCAGAACTGTCCTCTGAACCTGCAGTGCTCCCTAAGCGTTCAAGGGGCTACGCAAGCAGTCAGGCTAAAAGATGCCATGTGGTGCTTGAGTTAGTCAGTCTTGGGGACAGGAGCCACACTGGGGCAGAGATTCTGTCAGCTCTGCGGGGGCAGGCTCAGAGGTGGATGATGCCATGGCAGCTTGAGCCAGGAATGGTTATATGCGACAATGGCACCAACCTTCTCTCTGCCCTCCAACAGGGACACTTGACACATGTTCCATGCTTGGCACACGTCTTGAATTTGGTGGTGCTACGTTTCTTGATCAGGTACCCAGGTTTACCCAATATCCTGAGGCAGGCCAGAAAAGTCTGTGGTAATTTCCGGTGTTCATACAATGCCAGTGCCCGGCTGGCTGACATTCAGTGGGAATACAACCTGCCCACCAACCGCCTCATTTGTGACATGCCCACCAGGTGGAACTCAACATCGCAATGCATGCAACAGCTGCACACACAGCAGAGGGCCATCAATGAGTACCTCTGTGAGCATGGCACCAGAACAGGCTCAGGGGAGCTTGGCTTCTTTTCGCCACATCAGTGGCTACTGTTCAAGGATGCATGCACTGTCCTGTCACCATTTGAGGAGGCCACAAGGATGGTGAGCAGCGACATGCATGCATTGGTGACACTGTCCCTCTAATATTCCTTCTGGAGCACACGCTTTGTGGAATCATGGAGAGGGCACTTGAGGCTGAACAGAAGGAGGTGGAGAAGGACTTCCTTTCCTCTCAAGGCCCCCTTTATGCAGAGAGCATTCCTGCAGAGCTGTCAAACACAGGGATTGTGTCAGCATGGATGTAGAGGATAACATGCAGCAGTCTTCAAGGGATCATGGTTTTCAGTCCCCAAGGAGTTGGGAGGAGGTAGTCCCTGATAATGTCATCCTCGATGACCCAAGGGACATTCATGCCTCCTCAAATTTACGCTGAATGGGCTCTCTGATTCTGAAAAGCCTGCGAAAATACCCTAGGATTCGTGGTATCAAGGAGAGGGATCATTACTGGCTGGCAACCCTTCTTGATCCACGTTACAACGGTTAAGTTGCAGAGCTCATCCTGCCTGCACAGAGGGAGCAGAGGATGAAACATCATTAGGATACCTTGATGAAAAATTTGTGCAACGCCTTTCCAGACCCTGGGAGGGTACCATGTCCTGGTGCTGGACAACGTGTTTTCTGAAGCTTCGGTCATTCAGAGGCAGAGTGGTGGAGAAGGTGGCCGGCTGACCGATGCCTTTAAAAAAATTTCAGTCCTCAGCACCCAGGCCTGATAGGTTCAAGCAACCAGTGTCAGCGTCTGCCTTATATGGTGCAGGAATATCTAGGGGCAAGAGCAGACTTGGAGACCTTTCCAACTGAGATCCACTGAGTTACTGGGTCTTGAGGATGGACCACTGGCCGGAACTTGCTGAATATGCAATTGAGCTATTGGCCTGTCCTGCATCCAGCATGCCTTTTGAACAGACATTCAGTGCTCCTGGAGGGTTCATAACAGATCAAAGAATGTGCCTGTCCACAGACTCGGTTAATAGGCTCACATTTATCATGGATTTATAAAAACGAATCAGTCCTGGATCAGCAGCTATCAAGCCCCTGATGCAACTGATTAAATTTGCTAGGAATCTGGGATCCCTTGAAGACTGCCACTGCTCCTATTCCTCCTGTCCATAATCTAGAACAACATTTTGTATTTAGGGCACCACCAACACCCAAGGCCCATTTTTTCTGCACCTGGTTTACAGGGGCATGCCATAACAATTTTTAGTCTAATTTACAACAGCAGGGCCCGTTCCTGCGCCCAACAAGAGTAACTGCAAGGGGTTACAGTGTTCTGGCACCGTCAACCCCCAAGGCCCAATTTTTCAGCACCTGTTTGACTGGGGCATGTTATCACAATTTTTAAACTGATTTACAATAGCAGGGTCCGTTCCTGCGGCCAGCAAGAGTAACTGCAAGGGTTTACAGTGTTCTGGCAGTGCCAACACCCAAGGCCCAATTTTTTGGCTCCTGTTTGACTGGGCCATGTCATCATTTTTCAAATAATTTTCAACAGTAGGGCCCGCACCAAAATCAAAATCCAAAGCAGGCCCTTCGGGTCTGGTATGGATTTTAAGGGGAACCCCGAACCAAAAAAAAAAAAAATTACACCGGGGTCCCCCCAAAATCGAAACCAGGCCCTTCAGATCTGGTATGGTTTTTAAGGGGAACCCTGCGCCCCTTTTTTTTTTTAAATGGCGTAGGGTTCCCCCCAAAATCCAAACCAGACCCTTATCCGAGCACGCAGCCCTGACATGGCATGAGGGGGTGGGGATGAGCGATCGCCCCCCCCCCCCTCTCCGAACCATACCAAGCCACATGCCCTCAACATGGAGAGGGTGCTTTGAGGTCCCCCCCAAAGCACCTTGTTCTTATGTTGATGGGGAGAAGGGCCTCATCCCCACAACCATGGCCGGTGGTTGAGGGGGTCTGCGGTTGGGGGGCTTATCAGAATCTGGTCCCGACCACCCCATGTGAATGGCTATGGGGTACATTGTACCCCTACCCATTCACCAAAAAAGGAGTGTAGTGCTACAAAAAACAAGAGGCAGTTTTTGACAAGTCCTTTATTGTGTAAAATAGCTCTTCTTCTTTCTTCTTTTTTCCTCCATCTTCTCCTGCCTCAGTCCTTCTTCTAGTCTTCTGCTTCTTCTTTCAGTTTTCTTCCTTCCTCTTTTTGTCTTCAATCTTCATCTTCTACTTTCTTCTTCTTTCACTGCCCCCACCCCCCACTTCCGTGGCTGTGCAGCCCAGAGGCGTCTCCCAGAATGGGCGGTCTGCAGTCTGACATTTATTTTATAGCTAAGGACGGGGCCACCCAGTGACATAACCGAGTAACCCTGCCCCCTTCTGATGTCATTTGCTCTCAGAGGGGGCGGTCCCCCATTTTCATCACCGGGTGGCTCCGCACCTTCTTATAAAAAATGTCAATCTGAAGACCGCCCACTCTGGCAGACGCCTCTGCTTCAGTGTGACAACACTGAAGAAATTACACTTTGCTACATTGTAAAGTAGTGAGTGTACAGTTTGTATAACAGTGTAAATTTGCTGTCCCCTCAAAATAACTCAACACACAGCCATTAATGTCTAAATCACTAGCAACTACACCCCTAAGTAAAAATGTCCAAATTTGGCTCAAAGTGTCAATATTTTGTGTGGCCACCATTATTTTCTAGCACTGCCTTAACCCTCTCTGGCATGGAGTTCACCAGAGCTTCACAGGTTGCCACTGGAGTCCTCTTCCACTCCTCCATGATGACATCACGGAGCTGGTGGATGTTAGAGACCTTGCGCTCCTCCACCTTCCATTTGAGGATGCCCCGCAGATGCTCAATAAAGTTTAGGTCTGGAGACATGCTTGGCCAGTCTATCACCTTTACCCTCAGCTTCTTTAGCAAGGCAGTGGTTGTCTTGGAGGTGTGTCTCGGGTCGTTATCATGTTTGAATATTGCCCTGCAGCCCAGTCTCTGAAGGGAAGTTTCATGCTCTGCTTCAGTATGTCACAGTACATGTTGGCATTCATGGTTCCCTCAATGAACTGTAGCTCCCCAATGCTGGCAACACTCATGCAGCCCCAGACCATGACGCTCCCTGACTGCAAGCAAGGCGCACTTGTCTTTGTACTCCTCACCTGGTTGCTGCCACACATGCTTGACACTATCTGAACCAAATAAGTTTATCTTGGTCTCATCAGACCACAGGACATGGTTCCAGTAATCCATGTCCTTAGTCTGCTTGTCTTCAACAAACTGTTTGCGGGCTTTCTTGTGCATCATCTTTAGAAGAGGCTTCCTTTTGGGATGGCAGCCATGTAGACTAATTTGATGCAGTGTGCGGCTTATGGTCTGAGCACTGACAGGCTGACCCCCAACCCCTTCAACCTCTGCAGCATTGCTGGCAGCACTCATATGTCTATTTCTCAAAGACAACCTCTGGATATGATGCTGAGC
Source organism: Glandirana rugosa (assembly GCA_018402905.1). Taxonomy (NCBI): domain Eukaryota; kingdom Metazoa; phylum Chordata; class Amphibia; order Anura; family Ranidae; genus Glandirana; species Glandirana rugosa. The sequence continues at coordinate 7,145 of BLSH010518052.1, read as the reverse complement.
ATGTGCACTTAACTTCTTTGGTCGACCATGGTGAGGCCTGGTTCTGAGTGGAACCCATCCTGTTAAACTGCTGTATGGTCTTGGCCACCATGCTGCAGCTCAGTCTCAGGGACTTGGCAATCTTCTTATAGTCTAGGCCATCTTTATGTAGAGCAAAGATTCTTTTTTTCAGATCCTCAGAGAGTTCTTTGCCATGAGGTGCCATGTTGAACTTCCAGTGACCAGTATGAGAGAGTGAGAGTGATAACACCAAATTTAACAAACCTAGTCCCCATTCACACCTGAGACCTTGCAACACTAAAGAGTCACATGACATCGGGGAGGGAAAATGGCTTACTGGGCCCAATTTGGCCTTTTTTTACTTAGGGGTGTACTCACTTTTGTTGCCAGCGATTTAGACATTAATGGCTGTGTGTTGAGTTATTTTGAGGGGATAGCAAATTTACACTGATACTGTAAGCCTTTAATGAGCACTTTTGATTTTTCATGTTCTAGTCCCATGATTTTAACGGCGTTCGCACGTTCACACAAATTTTTAGCCTTTTTGCAAGTTCTGGTGCAAACCGAACCGGGGTGTGTTCAGCCCATCCCTACTCTATAGTAGTGTATAGTATTGTAGCACCCCCTAGGTAGGCACTAGGATTAGTTAGATGTAGAGTTGGCTCACTGTGCTGTATTTTTGATTGCTAGGTAAATTTAGCTTGTCTCACTGTAACCAGTGTGACTGTAATGATTGCGGTAGGTAAATTTAGCTCTGCTCACTGTAACCAGTGTAGCTGCATGTGATTAGTTAGGTCTCCCCAGTGTTTCAGCTGATGCTAGTTCTGACTGTTTCCTCTGCTTTCTAGAGAACTGGAGAACTCTCTGGAGATGTGAAGCAATGCAAATAGCAGCATTAATATTTACAGTATACAGCCCTGGCCAGTCCCAGGGAGGATGGCCCTGAAGGCTGCTGGGAGTCTGTATAAATACTCTGAGACACAGAGCTGCTGGGTCTTTTCCTTCAGAACTTATTTGCTACTTTGATAGATGTGAATAACTTCGCTCGTCGACTGACACTTCCTTGGCACAGATCTGGAATCCACAGACCCCATCTCCAAACCTCCACCCTGTAAGTGTCTTCCGGTGGTTACTGAGTTTGATTTTCAAGACTTTTGCCTCATCCACGACATGAGCACCCTAGAAACCTTTGGAGACTCAGGAATCCGGATGGATGATAGAATCAATACACCAGACTGCCTCAGAGGTAGACAAATGGATATTTATCAAAAATCCATTGAACAAGACCTTGTAGCCTTGGCCAGGTCGATCAATACATCTATGAACAAAATGCCAAAATCCCATCAAAATCTTACACAGAAAGAAAGAACACTCTTGAAAAATCTACAAGATGACACCAGCATTGTCATAAAAATTTGGATAAGGGAGGAGTAGTGGTTATATTGGATGCCCGGGACTATCTCAAGAAAGCAGATAGACAACTCTCAGATGTAAACACTTACACTTGTATAGCCTCTGACCCTACTCCAATCTACACACAATGTTTAAAGCATATAGTAGATGAAGCAATCTCTGTTGGCATCCTGAGTCCCTCAGAGGCTATGAATCTTATTCCTCTTCACCCTATCGCACAAATATTCCACCATTTGCCCAAAACTCACGAAAATTAGGTGCCCATCCAAGGGAGACCCATTGTAGCCAGCATTGGCTACAATGTGGAACCATTGGGCAACCTCATAGATACCTTATTACAACCCCTGGTCGCCAGGATACCTTCCTATCTCAGGGACACAAAACACACCATACAAGTTCTAGAAGGACACTCATGGGAGAACAACTACAAATGGAGAGTGTGTGACATAAAGTCTTTATACTCATACATACTCCATAATGAGGATTACAATCGCTCAAACATCACATGGACTTGTACACTGAATACTCACCAGAACTAAAATGGTTCACCCTAGAAGCCATCTCATATCTCTTACATCACAACTATTTTCTTTTCAATTCAAATGGTATATACAAAATCAGGGTGCTTCTATGGGGGCCAGAATCTCACCAACCTATGGCAATCTATACATGGTTTGGCGGGAGGAGCTCCATATTTACAATGTAGACAATCCCCATAGAGACAACATTGTTTCATATTTTTGATACATTGATGATCTGATTTTTATCACCAAAGATGAGTTCTTGGACTTGGAACTGAGTTCTTGGACTATCTCAACACAAATTAGTTAAATTTAAAATTTACCGTAGAAGAACAACAGACTGAAACCATCTTTTTAGATCTTACTCTATCTGGATCTATCCAGGATAAGTCTGTCAGAGTGTGCTCATTCAGGAAAACCACTTCCAAGAACTCCTTCCTGCACACAACCTGCTGGCATGCTCCTCATATAATCAAACCAATACCCCGGGGTCAATTTATTTGTATAAGAAGCAATTGCTCTAACTTAACAGACTATGACAAAGAAGCACACTTACTCAAACAGAGACTCTGGGAACAAGGGTACTGCAAACCAATAGTTAAAAAAAAAGTTTGCCATCAAATCAGGAGCCTTGGCAGATCCAGCCTCCTGACAGATAGTTCTTCACAAGGCACTAGATTAGTGGTTCTCAACTCCTGTCCTCTGGACCCACTAACAGGCCAGATTTGCAGGATAACTGAAATACATCACGGGTGATATCATTTGCTGCTCAGTGATTGCAGTATTCTAAGTCTCTTCAGACAAAACGCATCAGTTGATAGGAGTCTGCTCCAGTCCAATGCGCCTGTTCAGAGTGTTATGTTGGAATTCCATGCTGTGCCTGTTTCTCTTCTACGCATGTAAGTGCAACTATTTTAAAATAAATATACCTGGTCAAACGGTATCATGCTATGTGGCAATTTTTATCTTTGTATGAGGTTCTATGCACATAGCCATGTTGGATTCCTAGTGTGATTCACTGGTTTGGATACGTACCTCGAGTAGTGTCTTATCACTATATGTGAAGAGGTGGAGGTAACCCATCTAGGAACTGGGATGTAATTACCGATCAATGTTTAAGGAGATCGATTATGGTTGTTTGATGCTACGCGCTTATCCAGATTAGGTCTGGTAAGAGTACCTAACTACTTAATTTTTCAGTGGTGGTCAACATTGCATGTGGGTGGAAGTCACATCTTATGTACCTAGCCCAGCTGTGGACTGTACCATACAAATTCACGGATTGGAAAATCATAAAAAGATTAATATAATATATATTTTTTGGACACTTTATGGCACTCTATTTGCACTTTATTGCATTGTGGCAAACTTCATATTATGTGACATATTTAAATTGAGATATTAATGCCTAATGGCAATTTTTTAGCGCTGCGCTTTATTGCACTTTACACAATACTGGTTATTATTGTCGTGCTGGCTGCTCATTTCTAATTTTATAGGTAGTGTATTATCTCCACCCCCTTATCTACATTGCAGTATTCTAGTCTGCATCTGCCCACGGTAATACTTAAAATCTGGCCTGTTGGTGGGTCCTGAGGACCGGAGTTGAGAACCACTGCACTAGATCATCAAACCAACCAGTATTTTCAGCAAACTACAGTTCTCAATATTCAGAAATAAAAAACATCATTACAAGACATCTTCCCATTTTACATAGTGATGATAACTACAAAGCTATTTTAAAAGGAGGGATCAAATATGTTGCAAGAAAAACACAACATTAGGCAACACGATTTCCCCCAGTATGTACATTTCTAACACAACTACCCATACATGGTTGAACACTATCGGATTGTTTAAATGCAATGCTATCAAATGTTCTACCTGTAATCTTCTAGGTGATTCTCACACCATAACCTCATGTTCTAATAATTTTTCTTTGACTATCAAACAATTAGTCAGCTGTCTCACGAAATATTATTTATATCATCACTTGCACTGCTTGCAAAGTTCAATACATAGGCAGAACCACCAGACACCTCAGTGACAGAATCACAGATCACCTGTCAGCCATTAGAACCATCAAGAAAGAGGAGAGTGATCGTATGTTGCCAGTATATGGGGGCAGCGATCACTCTCCTCCCCCCAGTCATCCCAGCCCCCATAAAGTTAGAACACACTGACAGGGAACACATTAAACCCTTTGATCGCCCCCTAGTGTTAACCCCTTCCCGGCCAGTGACAATTACATAGTAATCAGTGCATTTTCATAGCACTGATCACTGTATAAATGCCAATGGTCCCAAAAAAGTGTCAAAAGTGTCCGATCTGTCCGTCGCAATATGGCAATCACAAATCTCCGCCGTTACTAGTAAAAATAATAATAATAATAAAAATGCCATAAATTAATTCTCATAGTTTGTAGACGCTATAACTTTTGCGCAAACTAATCAATATACGCTCATTGCTATTTTTTTACCAAAAATATGAGGAAGAATACATATCGGCCTAAACTGATGAATACATTTGTTTTTTCATATATATTTTTTTGGATATGTATTATAGAAAAAAGTAAAAAATATTGTTTTTTTTTCAAAATTGTCGCTCTGCTTGTTTATAGCGCAATAAATAAAAACTGCAGAGATGATAAAATACCGTCAAAAGAAAGCTCTATTTGTGGGGAAAAAAGGACATCAATTTTGTTTGGGTACAATGTCGCACAACCGCGCAATTGTCAGTTAAAGCGACGCAGTGTCGTGTCGCAAAAAGTGCTCTGGTCAGGAAGGGGTTAAATTCTTCCGGGGCTGAAGTGGTTAATGGCTGTGTGTTGAGTTATTTTGAGGGAACAGGAAATTTACACTGTTATACCAGCTGTACACTCACTACTTTTCATTGTACCAAATTGTAATTTCTTCAGTGTTGTCACATGAAAAGATATAATAAAATATTTACAAAAATGTGAGGGTGTACTCACTTTTGTGAGATACTGTACATTGTTGCAGAAAGAAGGAAAAGGGGGTTTCACAACTGAAATCTTTAAGTGTAAATAAGGTTCAGGAGGGCAATATCTTTAATATTATGCTAAGATCGTGAACGCTGGGACCTGATCTTACCCTAGAGAGTTCAAAACTAACCTTAAAAAGTATTATTTTACGAAAAGAAATCTGTATGGAAGTAGTGAGTCAGTCAACTGTACGTGAATATAAACATGCTTGTGACAGTGGACCACTTGGTCTTTTTCTGCTGTTACTCTTTTATGCCTCTATAGGTTGCTGTTGTGTATGCTTAAACAAAATACAAACTGATTATGAAGAGTTTTGAATCCCATAAATCCTTATACCCATTTGACATTCCTACAGTAGTGATGAACATTTGAGGTACTGTTTCTCAAAAATCAGTCATGCATTTCTAAATAATACAATCTGTAGATGGCATTTGCCTTGCCAATTCACTCATAATTTTCATATATAAATAAAATTCTGGGAGGGTAAAGAATTTCAAAACATAAATTAATTGTCTGGATTTAAAAGATTAAATAAAATAAAATATTTTTCCATGCTCCACCCTTGTATCATTTTATCGTAACAAGCAGACTAAGGCATTCTCCAAAATAGGCCAAGTGGACATCTTTCAATTAATCTTTCATCAAGAATCTGAGAGCCAGACATAGTTTTGGGAGCTGTAGGAAACTGAACTGCCCACAAGATATTGTATATAAAGGCTAATGATTTTATGAGAGAGTAAGCTTGCTATCTCTTTCACCTAGCTACTTGGAGGGCTATTATACCAAGAATATGTCTTACTCAAAAGCATCTGCTTCCTCTAGACGCTCTATTGGAGCTGGAAATTATCGAACAGCCATTTGCTCCTTTCTTGGAAGTGCTGGAGCTACATGTGGTGAAGGAAGCTTTAGTGCCAACCAAAGTGGAGGTGCTTTTGGTGGTGGGAGCTTGAGTGGAGGAGCTGTTGGTGGCTTTAGTGCAGGATACATTGGTGGTGGCTTTGGAGGTGCAATGCTTTGTGGAGATGGAAGTGAGAAGGAAACCATGCAAAATCTTAACGACCGCCTGGCTTCATACCTGGACAAAGTACGGGATTTAGAAGAAGCCAACGGTAGCCTTGAATGCAAAATTAAGACTTGGTATGAACAGCACTGCAATGATAACATGCAAGTGAAGGACTACTCCAAATATTGCCAAATCATAGAAGATCTCAAGAAGCAGGTATTGACTTTAAAGCATTATTGTGGTAACTATAAATGAAAGATAAAAACAAAATTGGAGAATGTATTTATTTATTACAGGTACTTTATGGAAATGTTTTCATTTTTTGCCTTCATGTATTCAATATTCAAGCAGATGAAATATTTTCCTTGGATAAAATAACAATGCATTACAATGATAATTGATTAAATCACATTATCTAAACAGGTTTGATTAGAAACATTTGTCTTTTTGTATAGATTCAAGTAGCTACTGTGGATAATGCAAGAGTTGTCCTCCAAATTGACAATGCCCGTTTGGCAGCCGATGATTTTAAGCTCAAGTAAGTTTCTAATCAACCTTTTTTTTAGACAACTAATATATCTGTGATGTGTATTGTTTACTTTGCATATGGACACCTGCAGGTTTGAAAATGAGCTGGCTCTCCGTCAAAATGTGGAAGCTGATATGAATGGCCTGCGAAAAGTGCAAGATGACCTCGGCTTGGCTAAATGTGACCTCGAGTCTCAGATTCAAAGCTTGACTGAGGAGATTGTGTGTCTCAAGAAGAACCATGAAGAGGTATCATAAAGTAAATCTCACAATGTCTTTTACTATACTCTGTCATTTTACATGTACTATTGTATCATACACTATGCTAGAAATTTTAGTCTTTCACTTAACACTTTATCTTTTTTATTTTTTTGTTTCAGGAAATGAAGAGCTACCAAGGAGTCACAGGACAACTTTTTGTGGAGATGAATGCTGCTCCAGGAAATGACCTCACTAAAATCCTGAATGATATGAGATCTGACTATGAATATTTAGCAGATAAGAACAGAAGGGATGCTGAAGCTCAATTCTGTGAAGTGGTAAAAAATTAAGCCAAATTACTGCTATTATAAATGTAGACAAAACTATTTCAGTTCAGTTTTCAAAATCTTTGATGGTTGTGTTTCAGAGTCGAATCCTCAAACAGGAAATTTCATCTGGTGTTGAGCAGATCCAA
>BLSH010518045.1:56806-76880 GCA_018402905.1 Glandirana rugosa | reverse complement strand
AGAACAGAGGTGCGGAGAGGGGTGCAGAGAGAACAGAGGTGCGGAGAGGGGTGCAGAGTGAACAGAGCTGCGGAGAGGGCTGCAGAGTGAACAGTGGTGTGGAGAGGGGTGCAGAGGGGAACAGTGGGTGGGGAGTACAGAGGGGAACAGAGGTGTTGGGGGGGGGGTAAAGAGAAGAACTGGTGTGTGTTTGGGGGGGGTACAGAGGGGAACAGATGTGTGCCTACAGTGGGGAACAGAGATGGGGGAGGGAAAGTACAGAGGTGGGGTGCAGAGGGAAACATAGGTGTGAAGAGGGATGCAGAGAGAATAGAGGTACGGAGAGGAGTGCAGAGAGAACAGAGGCGCAGAGAGGGGTGCAGAGTGAACAAAGGCGCGGAGAGGGGTGCAGAGTGAACAGGGGTGTGGAGAGGGGTGCAGAGGGGAACAGTGGGTGGGGAGTACAGAGGGGAACAGAGGTGTTGGGGGGGGGGTAAAGAGAAGAACTGGTGTGTGTTTGGGGGGGGTACAGAGGGGAATAGATGTGTGCCTACAGTGGGGAACAAAGATGGGGGAGGGAAAGTACAGAGGTGGGGGTGCAGAGGGAAACAGAGGTGTGGAGGGGGGTGCAGAGAGAACAGAGGTACAGAGAGGGGTGCAGAGAGAACAGAGGTGCGAAGAGGGGTGCAGAGAGAACAGAGGTGCAGAGAGAACAGAGGTGCAGAGAAGGGTGCAGAGAGAACAGAGGTGCGGAGAGAACAGAGGTGCGGAGTAGGGTGCAGAGAGAACAGAGGTACAGAGAGGGGTGCAGAGAGAACAGAGGTACAGAGAGGGGTGCAGAGAGAACAGAGGTACAGAGAGGGGTGCAGAGAGAACAGAGGTGCGAAGAGGGGTGCAGAGAACAGAGGTGCAGAGAAGGGTGCAGAGAGAACAGAGGTGCGGAAAGAACAGAGGTGCGGAGTAGGGTGCAGAGAGAACAGAGGCACGGAGAGGGGTGCAGAGAGAACAGAGCTGCGGAGAGGGGTGCAGAGTGAACAGAGGTGCTGAGAGGGGTGCAGAGGGGAACAGAGGTGTGGTGAGGGGTGCAGAGTGGAACAGGCATTCAGGGTGGTACAGTGATGAACAGGTGTGCAGGGGACTACAGTGATGAAGCAATTGGGGTGATGTGAGGGGTGAAAGTAGAAGAATTGTTGTGATCTGAGGCCTGAAAATACAGGAATTGGGGTGATTTGAGATATGGAGGTTCAAGGTAGCTTTGTAAAAAAAATAAAAATAAATGCAGAGCTTTTTGCAGGTTAAAAAATGTGCATTTATTATTATTTTTACTAGCAGCCTGTAAAGCATTGTCTGTGTATCTGTCTGCTCATATGGACAGGCAGTTACACAGTTAGCCTGTCTATTTACTACTCTAGCCTGTCCATATATTACTCTAGCCTGTCTATATACTCCCGTAGCATGTCTATATACTACACTAGCCTGTCTATATACTACACTAGCCTGTCTATATACTACACTAGCCTGTCTATATACTACTCTAGCCTGTCTATATACTACCGTAGCCTGTCTATATACTACCCTAGCCTGTCTATATACTACCCTAGCCTGTCTATATACTACGCTAGCCTGTCTATATACTACCCTAGCCTGTCTATATACTACCCTAGCCTGTCTATATACTACGCTAGCCTGTCCATATACTACTGTAGCCTGTCCGTATACTACGCTAGCCTGTCCATATACTACCCTAGCCTGTCCATATACTACCCTAGCCTGTCTATATACTACACTAGCCTGTCTATATACTACCCTAGCCTGTCTATATACTACACTAGCCTGTCTATATACTACCCTAGCCTGTCTATATACTACCCTAGCCTGTCCATATACTACCCTAGCCTGTCCATATACTACCCTAGCCTGTCCATATACTGCTCTAGCCTGTCCATATACTATTCTAGCTTGTCTATATATTATTCTAGACTGTCCATATACTACTTTAGCCTGTCCATATACCTGTAGGTGCCACTATTTGTCTTTAGGCCGGGTCCAAGGGCACAGATGCAGGCGTGTGGACACGCTGAAGAAATAGGTGGAGAGGTGCCACAAAAATTACCACCCCTGCCACCTCCACCGTATACATGGGCAGGGCAAAGGGGTAGGAGTCAAGGGCAGAACTAATGGGGGGCAGCAAAATGAGGCTTCGTCTAGGGTGTCAAGAATCCTTGCACCAGCCCTGCACTGCACACTGACTATCCTATCAGTACACACTGCACACTGACTACCCTATCACTGCACACTGACTACCCTATCACTACACACTGCACAGTGACTACCCTATCACTGCACACTTTACACTGTACGCTCCCCCCCCCTTCTGCGGCTATAGGTGGGCTTGGTCTCCTCCCTACCCCTTAGTATTGCCATACTCCAACCACCCCTCTCTGGGCTGTAGTCTCCCCCTGCCTGGCTGCGTTCCCCTGGGTGGGCTGTGGGCGATTGGTATGTCAGTACCGGGCCACCATTTTCCTGTAGACGGCCGCCATTTTCCTGTAGCTGGCCGCGTGTGGATCATGGCCGCCATTTTCCTGTAGACGGCCGCTGGTTTTGGCCTCTAGTACACACGGCAGCCATCTTTGCATGGTCCGCCGTGTCCTGGCCTCAGATTCTCACTGGCTGGATGGGCGGTCCTGGTTCTCTTGGCGCCGGATCGGGCTGGAAGAGCCGTCCTACACATGGGGGATGCGGAGCAACAGGGTGGTTACAGGCAGCTACAGCAGCGCTAGCAGCAGCACCTGGGTCGGTGTGGTGAGTCCTCCTGGGAGCCTCTGGGGCCCTAGTGCGGCAGCTTGAGGGGTGGTGTGGGACGCACGATCCGGTCTGGCCGGTGGGCGTCTTCCGGGGTGCGGTTGAATGGTGGCTGAAACAGGTGCTTCCCAGCCAGGTGTCTCCGGTGGGGATCAGGGAGCGCTGGGACCTGTGGTTCCGCTGGACAAATTGACGGACATCCTGGAATAATTCTTCTCCCGGGTGGAGCCGATCCGTGACCGTGGGGTGGCGAGGAAACGGCCACCCCCGTCCTCTGGTGAGGACTCGGAACCTGAGGGGGGCTCCGTGGTGTCGGGGACCCCCCTGGAGTTGTTGGAGGGTGAGCTCGGGGACCCCTCTGATGATGAGGATGAGCCCTTGGGGGGCCACCGCGGCTTGTGAGTGGGCTCATTGGTCTCAGCGGTCCGTGAGATGCTGAAGCTGGGCCCGGCTGCGACACAGGGGGCGCCGTACGCTTTTGGGTCTCATAGACCGGCCCGGACACCTAAGGTATTCCCTTATTTTTCGTGCTTTGATCAGTTTGTTTACAAGGAGTGGCAACGACCTCAGGGTTCATTCGCCATGCCTAAATGTTTTTCTGTGCGTTATCCCTTTGAGGATACCCTGTTGCAGAAGTGGAAGTCTCCAACGGTGGACCCGCCCGTGGCCCGTCTGAACAAGGTGACCACTATTCCGATGGAGGGCTCTCCATCCTTTAGGGACCCGGCCAATAGGAGAACTGAGGCGGTATCCAAGGCAATTTTCCTGGTCGCAGGGTCGGCCATGATGCCGGCGCTGGTGGCACAGGCACTTACGGAATGGGCGGCCATTGTGCACTAGGCTTTGGTGACTCTCCAAGCCCCTCCGGAACCTGTGCAGATGGCGGACCAGCTGATTCAGGGTCTTAAGTACCTCTGCGATGCGGCCCTCGACATGGCTCCCATGCTGTCGAAACTGTCCATGTCCGCAGTCATCATTAGACGTCTGCTGTGGCTCAGATGTTGGTCGGGGGACCAGGCTTCAAAGAAGGGCCTGACGGACCTGCCTTTTGTGGGTGGTCATCTTTTTAGGGCTTCCCAGGATGAGATCATCAAGGATTATACTGGGGGGAAAAGTAAGAAGTAAGTTCCTCCCGGAGCCCAGAAGGGGCAAGGAGCCCCGGCGTAGGGCGGGGCCCTTCCTTCCCTACTCAAGAGTTTTTTCGCGCACCACGTGCCTCGAATAAGGTCTCTCAGCCCGCTAAGGCCTCCGCGGGGGGGCCAGAAGCGTCCCTGGCAGTGAACGGCTGAGAAGGCGGAGGGGAAGTCCTCCTCCGCATGATGGGTCGCCCCCGCCCGTGGTTCGGGTGGGGGGACGGCTCTTGTGGTTCACGGACCGGTGGACCTCTAGCATCTCGGATATCTGGGTGCGCGAGGTGGTTTAGTCCGGGGGCAAGATAGAGTTCCGTACCTATCCCCCGGACAGGTTCTTCGCCTCCAATCTGAGGGACAGTGTGGCCTTCACCCTCACCCAGCCGAAGCCCCGCAGGAAACTGATCAACCTACCGAAGTCGGTACTGACTCCGTCGTGCCGGTTGGAATATCTGGGATTGGTCCTGGACACGGAACGGCGAAGGTGTTTCTCCCTGCCGCCAAGGTGTTGACGCTCCAAGTTGTGGTACAGGCCCTGCTGTCCCAGCGGTGGTCCTCTCTCAGATTTTGCATGCGGGTGTTGGGGCTGATGGTCTCCACCTTCGAGGCGGTTCCCTATGCCCAGAGTCACACCGGTCCCTGCAGCGGGCAATTCTGCTGCGGTGGGACAAGCCTGGATCGGGTGATCAGGTTGGATCACCGGACTTGGGGCTGGGGAAGTCGTTTCTACCCGTGGAATGGACGGTGGTCACGACAGATGCCAGCTTATCTGGCTGGGGGGGGGGGTTCTGGGGCTGTTGTTGACCCAAGGTCGCTGGTCCCCGGAGGAGTCCCGTCTCCCGATCAATGTGCTGGAACTTTGAGCGATCAGGCTTTGCCTCTCCCTCTAGTCAGGGAGGTTGCATGGTCGGCCTGTTCGGGTCCAGTCAGACGACGCCACGGCGGTAGCTTACGTGAATCATCAAGGTGGTACGAGGAGCGCGGCAGAGGCTTCAGAAGTAGCCCACATTCTGAGGTGGGCAGAGCTTCACGTGCCGGCCATCTCTGCCATTCACATTCCGGTTGTCTCAAACTGGCGGGCGGACTACCTCAGTCGCCAGAGGCTGGATCAGGGAGAGTGGTCCCTGCACCCGGAGGTGTTCCGCCAGATTTGTCAAAAGTGGGGCACGCCAGACGTGGACCTACTGGCATCCGGGCTCAATTGGGAGGTGCAGGCCTTTGTGAGCAGAACAAGGGATCCGTTGGCAGAAGCGGCGGATCCCCTCGTGGCTCCGTGGTCTCGGTACTGACTCCTCTATGCCTTCCCTCCGCTTCCGCTGCTCCCGCGCCTACTGCGCAGGATAGAGGCAGAAGGGATCCCTACCATTCTGGTAGCGCCAGACTGGCCTCGGCATCCTTGGTACGCCGACGTGGTGCGGATGGTGGTCGATGTTCCCTGGCGGCTCCCGCTTCGCGAGGACCTACTTTCACAGGGACCCGCCTTGCACCCTGCTTTACACTTGCTGGCTTTAATGGCCTGGCTATTGAGTCCCAGGTGTTAAAAGATAGGAGACCCTCGGAGTCTGTGATTCCCACTATGCTCAAGGCGCGTAAGGCCGATTCGCGTAACATCTATCACCGCACCTGGAAGGCTTACATTGCCTGGTGCGAGGTGGGGGGATGGAACCCCCGTTCTTTTTCAGTGGCTCGGGTGCTGGCCTTCCTTCAGCAAGGCCTACGTCACAAGTTGGCATTGAGCACGCTTAAGGCCCCTTTCACACGGACGGATCGTTCAGGTCCGCCTGTCCGTTTTTAGGCGGACCCAAACGTCCGCTCCATTGCTCTCTATGGAGCGACGGATTTCAGCGGTCACATGTCCGTTGACACCCGATCCGCCAAATACAGACGGATGGAAACCCTAATTTCCATCCGTCTGGCAGATCGGATCGGATGAACACGGACAGGCGGTCCGTGTTCATCCGATTCTCCATAGAGGAGAATGGAGCTGTGACAGGACAGTCTCTGCACTGAGTGCAGAGACTGTCCTGTTATCCGCTGGCTCAGCGGGGATCAACGGATAGATCCTCGCTGAGCAGCGGAGCCTGTTTTGACGGGCTCCGCTGGTTTGAAAGGACCCTAAGGGACAGATTTCTGCCCTGGCGATTCTTTTTCAGCGTCCGTTGGCGACGCATTCATTGATTCATACTTTCGTCCAGGGGGTTGGTCATGTCGCTCCCCAGGTACGGGCGCCTTGGGACCTTAATCTGGTCCTCTCAGTGTTTCAGAAGCCGCTTTTCGAAAATATCAGGGAAAATTCCCTGCAGCTGCTTTCGCAGAAAGTGGCTTTCCTGGTGGCTATTACATCTGCTAGGCGGGTGTCTGAGCTGGCGGCTCTGTCCTGTAGGTCCCCGTACTTGGTCCAACATAGGACAAGGCGGTTTTGCGCCCTTCTCCTTCCTTCTTACCAAAGGTGGATTCTTCTTTTCACATCAATGAGGACATTGTCCTCCCTTTGCTGTGTCCACACCCGTTTCATCCTAAGGAGGTTGCCTTGCACTCCCTGGATGTGGTTAAAGCTCTGCGGGTGTATCTGGCGGCCACGGCCTCTTTTCGGAGGTTGGATGCGCTTTTTGTCGCAGTGGATGGTCCGCGCAAGGGGATGGCGGCTTCGTCAGCCACTATTTCCCATTCGATATGACAGGCGGTGATCCGTGCGTATGCTGTTCGGGGCCTGGAGCCCCCCTTTCCGGTCACGGCTCACTTTACCAGGGCGATTTGTACTTCCTGGTCTTTCCGACATCAGGCGTCGGTTTCTCAGGTGTGCAAGGCGGCCACTTGGACCTCGGTGCACAAAGTTGATGTTGCAGCGTCCTTGGATGCTGCTTTTGGCCGCAAAGTTTTGCAGGCGTTGGTGTGAGGCGCGTCTGGCACCTCCCAGAGAACTTTTCTGTTGGATACTGTTGTTGTTGCCCACCCCTCGTTGTGACACTGTTTTGGGACATGCCCACATGTCAAGAATAAGAGGCTGCGTCCGTCAATGAACGAAAGAGAAAATAGGATTTTTTGACTTACCGTAAAATCCTTTTCTCTGAGTTTATTGACAGACGCAGCACCCACCCCCCTCTGAGTTTGTACTGCTTGTTACGAACTGAGTTGCTGAGCAGGGCAGGAGGGGTTATGCCAAGTGAGGACTGCCCCCTGGGAGGGCCTGTGTTTGCTTTTAGCTGAACTACGTTCTGCCTAGTCCACTCCTAGTGAAAGGTGCATAAATTCCACATGTCAAGAATAAGAGGCTGCGTCCGTCGTTTTTATAATTATTACAATTTTTTTTTTTGATCCACTTTTATTCCTATTACAAGGAATGTAAACATTCCTTGTAATAGGAATAGTTGGTGACAGATACACTTTATGGAGAGATATGGGGTCTTATCTCTCCTCTAGGCTGGAAAGACCGAGATCAGAAAAAAAATTAATGATCCCGGCCTTTTAACGTCGCGCCCAGGCCTCCGAGGATCATAGAGATGAGCAGATGGTCACCAGTCACCTCTCTGATCAACTTCCGGCAGCGACGGATTCCGTCTCTGGCTTGCTAATCGTACGGGCTGCCGGGAGAAGCACCGGAGGACGACAGGAGTGGGGGGACATCCCCTCCCCTTGCTTATAAGAGCGATCAAGCAGTTGAACTGCCGCTATGAGCGTTCTTATGGGGCAGGGAATCGCCGGCCAAAAAAAAAAATCTAAATTGTGCCTGTAGCTGCAGGCACCATTCAGATATCACCACTCAAAGCCCAGGACATCCATGGACGTCCTCCCTGTGTGAAGTGGCTAAGTCAGTAGCTACAGTATTTGTAGCTGCTGACAACTTTTTTTCTGAAGGAGCCTGGAACTCTGCTTTAAGATTAGCATGATAAAAATTCTACACCATTCTCATTTGCTCAATGCAAATGCAGAATTGTGCTTGTTGCTTTGCAGTGGTTTGTGTTGCCGTTTTTTCCATCCCTGTAAGTCGGCCTGATCAACAAGAACAAAAAAAGAACTTAAAGTGAATATATGTCCCTTGAGGGGACAAACCAGTAAAATAACTAGCTTTATAAATAGGCCAATTAAGATTTACACAGTAAGCTTCTTTTGTCTATTCAGGATAAATTGGCAGTCTCTTTGCAAGTTCACCCTTCCTGACCCATTTACACTCCTCTTTCCTATGCTCTCTGCTGTTCTGTTCTTCCATGGGAGCCAGGAATCCGCACTTTGTACCCTCCATGTCAAATCTGGAAACGCCAGTAATTTGTGACGGCTCAGATGGAGTAACAGAGTGGTGGGGAAGCTTGAAAGAAGGTGAATATAAGTGGGTAGAGGCAATTGCTTTCATAAGACTATGACTACACTCAATAAGCAAAGTGACAGTCTCTTTAACTACTTCAGTACCGCGCACTTTCACCCCCTTCCTGCCCAGGCCATTTTTCAACTTTCAGCGCTCTCACACTTTGAATGACAATTGCGCGGTTATGTGACACTGTACCCAAATTACATTTTTATAATTTTTTTTCACACAAATAGAGCTTTCTTTTGGTGGTATTTAACCACTTCCCTCCTGCCGTATTCAGAATGATGGCCGGGAAGTGGTATCCTGACTGGGCGTCATATGACGTCCTCAGTATAACATGCCAGCGCACGCCCGCGTGCGGGGCCTGCGCATCAAGGCGATTGGTGGTGCGGTGGGTCAGTCTAACCCCCCGCATTACCGATCTCGGTAAATCGCTAGTACCGCTTATCAGTGTCAGTCAGTGCCGCCTATTAGTGCCCATCATTGCTGCATATAAGTGCCACCTCATCAGTGCCAATCAGTCCTGCCTCATCAGTGCCCATCAGTGATTGCGAAAATGTACTTATTTACAAAGTTTTGTGACAGAAACAGAGAAAACCCTTTTTTTCAAAATGTTTGATCTTTTTTTATTTGTAGCGCAAAAAATAAGAACCGCAGAGGTGATCAAATGCCACCAAAAGAAAGCTCTATTTGTGGGAACAAAATGATAAAAAAATTTGTTTGTGTACAGCGCCGCACAACCGCGTAATTGTCATTCAAAGCGCAACACCACTGAAAATTGGTCTGGTAGGAAAGCGTTCTAAGCGCCTGGTATCACCACTGAGTCTTTTGTATTTTATTTTGCTAAACAAACGAAAAAAGACCGATCATTTTAGGGGGGAAAATGTGTTTTTTTTTTTTTCTGTTAATTTTTTTAAAATAATCATTCTTAAAATTTTGGCCAAACTCGATTCTGCTACATTTCTTTGAAAATAATCCAAATCAGTGTATATTATTTAGTCTTTAGGGAAGTTTTAGAGTCCACAAACTATGGTATATATCTAGAAATTGATCGGTCCTGATGTACTGACGGCCAATTTAATTTCTCGAGGCCTGAGAACGCCAGGACAGTACAGATATCCCCCAAATGACCCCTTTTTGCAAAGCAGACCGTCAAAGGTATTTAGTAAGGGGCATGGCGAGTTGTTTGAGGGTTTAATTTTTTTTGTCACAATTTTTTGGAAAATTAAGAAATTTAAAAAGAAGAATTTTAGGTTTTTTCCCCCCCCCTTTTTTTTTATTTTTTTATTACCCTGTGACCAGAGCATTGCAGTGTTACCATAGAAACATTTTACTACTGTGGGGAAGTGATCAGGATTTTTCTTTCACATTATGATTACTTATACCAGTGAACTTCACTGTTCTAAGCAACCATTTTTACTGAATTAAATGTATTCAGTCAGTGTGTATTCGGATTAGCTGTGATTGGCCACAGCTAATCACATGGTATGCGATTGGCCCTGTCTTTACTATGTGATCACTGTGACCAATCACATCTAGCAATACAACTGAACACAATGAATGGCATTAATCAACGCCATTCATTGTTTACAATTGTCATTTGATCCGCTGTGATTGGTCACAGTGATCACATGGTACCGGCAGCGAATCCGTACACTGATCAGTTATCGGCTGTGTCCAATAGACACAGAGCCAGTGACAGATCGTGCTGCAGCGCGGCCCGATCTGTGAGAATGTGCACCCGAAACGATGAAGATCACGCCCAAGTGTCAGTTGAGAATAGGCTGGGTGGGAATTGTAATCTGTGAATCTGCACATCCAAAATAAAAATTCATATTTGCTAGGTGTCTGTGGTCTGAGGCGGCCATCGCATTGCTCTTTTTCTCATGAAATCAGTAGTGCGATTGCTACGGTACAGTTCCCAACTTCGGTCATTTCACATTCCAGTTTTCTTCATCACATTCTACATATAGATGTTCAAATTAAAAAGGGATAGAGACACAGAGCTGACATTGCTGGCTAGTTTTTTATCATCCTTATTTGGCACTTATTCCCTTAACCGGTGGCATAAGGATGGAGATGACACAACTCCAAAAGACTGAAATGGCATCTTTCTTTCTTTTTTGTTTTGGGTAGTTCCAATTTAATGGTCACATATCACCTTTGTTTGACACACCGCTCATTTGTCTGCTGCAGGTTGCTCACTCAAGGTTTTGGCTGACAACGTTCGCTACACATGGATTGTTCTGTAATCCGGGCTTCCCCAGAGACCTGAACACTACCTCAGCACACGTGTCTCTCTGCACCTGGATAAAGGGATCTTGTGGATTGAAGCTTTATAGCAGTCCTGTGTTGTTGTTCTACCATCTAGTGGCCACTTCTAGCAGGAGTGGGGACCACCCGTTACGCCTATTATGAAGAAAGGTACCGTGTCCTGTAGCAGGATAGGTGGACTTGCGTCTTAGAGGTCTGTGGCATTCCCCGCTGAGGTGACGAGCGTTCCTCTCGCTGCAGGGGACAGATCACCACAGCATCCATTTTAAATTTTTTTTTTATTTTTTTTTTGTCTGTCCGGACAGGAGCAGTCATTTTTTTCAAGAGCATGTGTATGTAATTGTGTATATACAGTGTATTCTCTAGAATTTTTTTTTTGTTTTTCACTATATGTTATGTAACTGTTCATTTTTGTGAAAATAAATCAGTATTTCAGTTTATGAGCAATTTGTGGATAGTTCTATTTTCTGGGTAATTAAAAAAAAAAAAAAAAACGTTGGCAGGATTATCCTATGAAATGTTAGCCTTCTACTTTTCCTTAATAATACATGGTTGATTTTACTTAAACTGGAGAGTGCAAACCTGGTGCAGCTGTGCATGGTAGCCAATCAGCTTCTAACTTCAGCTTCTTCAGTGAAGGTTTGACAAAATAACCTGGAAGCAGATCTGCACCAAATTTTGCACTTTCCAGTTTTAGTAAATACCCCATTGGCTCTTTGCCATAGTATCTGCACATAAAAAAATACTGCTACACCCTCAAAATAACTCAACACGCAGTCATTAATGTCTAAACTGCTGGCAACAAAAGTGAGTACACCCCTAAGTGAAAATGTCCAAATCGAGCCCAATTACCCATTTTCCCTCCCCGGTGTCATGTGACTCAGTGTTACAAGGTCTCAGGTGTGAATCGGGAGCAGGTGTGTTAAATTGTTATCGCTCTCACTCTGATCATACTGGTCACTGGAGGTCCAACATGGCACCTCATGGCAAAGAACTCTGAGGATCTGAAAAAAAGAATTGTTACTCTACATAAAGATGGCACAGGCCCTAAGATTTCCAAGACCCTGAAACTGAGCTGCAACACAGTGGCCAAGACCATACAGCGGTTTAACAGGACAGGTTCCACTCAGAACAGGCCTCACCATGATCGACTAAAGAAGTTGAGTGCACATGCTCAACCTCATATCCAGAGGTTGACTTTGTGAAATAGACGTATGAGTGCTGCCAGCATTGTTACAGAGGTTGAAGGGGGTCAGCCTGTCAGTGCTCAGACCATACGCCACACACTGCATCAAATTGGTCTGTTGTCCCAGGAGGAAACCTCTTCTAAAGATGATGCACAAAAAAAGCCTGCAAACAGTTGGCTGAAGACAAGCAGACTAGGCACATGGATTACTGGAACCATGTCCTGTGGTCTAATGAGACCAAGATAAACTTATTTGGTTCAGATGGTGTCAAGCGTGTGTCGCAGCAACCAGGAAAGGAGTACAGAGACAAGTGTGTCTTGCCTACAGTCAAGCATGGTGGTGAGAGTGTCATGGTCTGGGGCTGCATGAGTGCTGCCGGAACTGGGGAGGTGCAGTTCATTGATGGAACCATGTTGCCAACATGCACTGTGACATACTGAAGCAGAGCATGATCCCCTCCCTTCGGAGACTGGGCTGCAGGGTAGTATTCCAACATAACGACCCCAAAAACACCTCCAAGATGATCACTGCCTTGCTAGAGAAGCTGAGAGTAAAGGTGATGAACTAGCCAAGCATGTCTCCAGACCTAAACCCTATTGAGCATCTGTGGGGCATTCTCAAATGGAAGATGGAGGAGCGCAAGGTCTCTAACATCCACCAGCTCCATGATGTCATCATGGAGGAGTGGAAGAGGTCTCCAGTGCCAACCTGTGAAGCTCTGGTGAACTCCATGCCCAAGAGGGTTAAAGCAGTGCTGGAAAATAATGGTGGCCACACAAAATATTGACACTTTGGGCCCAATTTGCACATTTTAGCTTAGGGGTGTACTCACTTTTGTTGCCAGCGGTTTAGACCTTAATGGTTGTGTGTTGAGTCATTTTGAGGGGACAGCAAATTTACACTATTATACAAGCTGTACACTCACCACTTTACATTGTAGCAAAGTGTCATTTCTTTTCAGTGTTGTCACATGAAAAGATATAATGAAATATTTACAAAAATGTAAGGGGTGTACTCACTTTTGTGAGCTACTGTGTGTGTATGTGTGTGTGTATATATATATCTATATCCTATCTCCTATCTCTATCTATATCCAGCCACACGCTCCTTTGCCATTTCCCTGCTGCAGCATTCTTGTCTGTCTAAACTTTGACATCCCCTCACATGACAATTTGGGCCTGGTGGTGATTGGCCACTAAGACTGAGCACTGTTACATAGCAGAGGTCATGTGATCCGCCATACCTATAAGCTCTCCTTTATTAGTCACAGTTACAACAGTGCAGGGAGGTGTGGCTAGTATACATGCCTGTGGGGTTGGCTTACAAAACTTGCCACTTTGCCATGAATGTACAATTCCTTATTTCGCTGTCATCCATTGAGGGGCACAGGAAGTAATTAACTGTCATTTTATATTGCCACCTACATAAGGATTGGATAGTGGCAAACTAAAAAATTGTCGATCAGCCAAGATAAGCCATCCTACAACCAGCATGCCTTAGTGTTTTGCAAGTGTCCTATGAGGATAGGATAGATGTCTTTTCTTCAGCTTTGCTGGGAAAAGTCTTATTTTTGTTAGCGTTTTTATATTTAACCACTTCAGCTCCGGGAGGTTTTACACCTTTCCTGACCATATTTTTGCGATACGGCACTGCATTGCTTTAACTGACAATTGCGCGGTCGTGTGACGTTGTACCCAAATAAAATTGATGTCCTTTTTTTCTCACAAAGCTTTCTTTTGGTGGTATTTGATCACATCTGCGTTTTTTTTTTTTTTTGCGCGATGAACAAAAAAAGACCATTTTGAAAAAAAAACATATTTTTCCTTCTTGCTATAAAACACATCCAATAAAAAAAAAATGAAATATCAAATGTCTTCATTTTAGGTCAATGGGTATTCTGCTACATATTCAGCGATTTTTAGTGGGACTACGACATTGCGGAGTACAAATTTGTCACAAAGTGACACTTTTTGGGGACCAGGGACACCAATACAGTGATCAGTGCTAAAAAAAAAAAAAAAAGGCACTGTCACTGTATAAATGACACTGGCAGGGAAGGGGTTAACAGGGCAAGTCAAAGGGTTAACTGTGTTCCCATTGCGTGCTTTCTTATGGTGGGGGGGATGTGCTTAACTGTAGAAAGACAGATCCGTGTGCCTGCTTAGCTGAAACACACGATCTCTGTCTTTCTTACTACCAGAACGTCCGTCTGCCTTGTTTACATAGCCAGATCGCCATTCTACCTCTATGAACGATCGCCGGCGGACATCGCCCCTGCCGGAACCGTTGATTGGCCATCACTGTGTCCAATGACCGTGGGAGCCGGTCTCCGGTGGCGCACGTGCTCCAGACCCCGAAGAAAGGATCATGTGCAGGTACGTGATTTTGCGCTCAAGGGCCACATAAATGTATGTGGGGTGGACCTTAAGTGGTTAATCAAGGTTCTTCTGTGCATCACATGTAGAGTTGGTCATTATGGTTGGAGCTATCCAGAATGGCTATCCTCAGCGTGGCTTTTGGAATGCCATTATCGGACCCTGCTGGACTGGACTTGTAAATGGGATCCACACATGGCACGTTTCAAACCCCGTTCTGGTAACAAGTTAACTGTGAAGTACTTTTCAGGTCCAGAGCCCTTGGCATTGCTACAGCACTTGCCTGATTTCTGAACACTGTAGGTTGATTGGACTGAGCAACAGGAACTATTTCATCGTTCAGATCGCTGGGCATCCTTTTATAGTTCCCGCTGTCTATTGGTCTCCATTGGTCGCCATCCACTGGACAGAGTGTTGCACATACTTTTTCACCATTCAGCATCAAGGAACTATCTCTCTGCTGCTGCTTTGTAAAGAGCCACGTGGAACTCTATTTAGTCAGCTCCAAATGCCTCTTTACAATGACTTGGTCACCTGTGGCCTTCTGATCCTCACCGTCTGCCAGCTGTCTGTCTTTTGCCTTGTACCCTAAGCTTAGTTGCCTTACTGCCATACACAGCCAGAACACTTATGTACCAAGCCACAGAGGAAGGCGGTCCCACTCAATCAGGTGACGCCAGCTCACATTCCCCTAACAGTTCTGGGGACATTTGTTCTATGTTTTTCAATGGTGCTGAAGTCTGTTACACTGATTATAAGGTCTACCTCATTGGAGTCCCCAACTATTCCTGATGCAGCAGATGAAATTCTGACCACATTCACCCAGTTCCTTGCTGGTCTTGACCACTGAGGCTCTAAGCCCGCTTCCACGGCTTCATCTGCAGAGTCCATTGCTAATCTACACACAGCCTTAGAGGCAGCCAGCCCCTCGTTTGCAGTGACAATTTTGTGAATTGTTTCTGGGTCCCCTAGTCTCCCTCTCTGATATCTCTGACAAGACCATTTTTGAGGAAACGCAGTCTACTGCTATTGCCCCAGATTTTTGTTCTTTATTGATGTAGTATATACTAACCTGCATCTAGAGTATTACCCCGTTGTCTCCAGTCTCAGGTCTTTCAGAGTTCCTACAGCTGCAAAGACTTTCCCATTGCAACTGCTCTTCAAGGTATTCCTCTATGGCACATATGTGAAACAAAAAACCCACCAGGCCTTGTCATGTGGTCCTCGCACCCAGTTTTGCAGCCGGATCCTGAGGGAACTCCATTCTGCCATTTCCAACTATCATCCCTCTGCTCCCAATCCCTACTGTCACTTGGGGTTGGTGTTGCACCCATAAACTTGCACTCTGTACACAACGCACCCCTGAACTCCACGCACTCTATGTAATGCACTCCTGAACTCTGCATTCTGTAGGTAACACACTCCTGAATAATTATAAAAAAGTCGATACATAGGCTTACAAATACAATTGGCCCTTTGAGGGCAACCATACTGTTGATGCGGCCCACAATGAAACTGAGTTTGACACCCCTGCTCTATGAGGATTGGACACCCCCTAAGTGCTTACTGGATTAGTTACAATTCCTCTTTGAAACCAAGTTCTTGCTGGCGAGTCCTACTCTCCACCCAATTCTAGCCAATTCTTTACCAAAATATGTCAGAATGGCCTAAACCTCTCAAATGTCATCTCTCTATTATGGCACTGGTTCCTTTTCTGAATGAGTACATAGAGCAGATGTCTGGAGCTTTTTGCTTCTGCTGGAAGCATCTCAACTTGTCTCCTACAAATGCACAAAGCACTTTGGTTAAAGTCAGGAATGTGGACACTGCCTTCAAGGAGTCCCTCACCCACTTGGTCTTCAACAGATGACTTTCTTTTGGACCTTCCCATGACATTGTCTTCAAGGATATCACTGGAAGCCAGAGCGTCCACATCCCTCAGCAAAAAATGATTAGAGGAACATTCCATAGTCCCCTTCCAGTTTTCCTCACCTGCTCCTGGAGTAGGCATGTCTAAAGCCTCGTACACACGGGTGCGACGGTTGTACGACAGGGTGTCCAAAATCGTATGTTGGCTGTTGTCTCGTGTACTGACATGCACTAAGTGATCGTACAACCAAGCCTAACGTAGTGTCGTGTTACGAGCGTATAACGAGTAAGTTCAGGTGCATCTGATTTGTGAATTAGGAACGTAGGTTTCCCAGAACGGACACTGCTGGGCGTTCCTGACTTCTGAGCATGCCTGTTTTGCACGTACAACTTTGTTGGACCAACGTCTCTGTACACACGGTACAGCAGTCGTACAACCAAAGTTTTCTTGTCTGCTTATCCATCTTCAGTTGTACAACTGTTGTACGACGGCTGTTGTAATCGCGCGTATGAACGGTCGGGTGATCGTACAACAAGCTGGTTGTACGACCGTTGAACAACTGTTGTACCGTGTGTATGGGGCTTTAAAGCATTGTACACACGGTTCGATGGTTGGTCAACAACGTTCGTCCAACAGCCTGTTGGCTGATAATCTGATCATGTGTACGCACGATTCTACAGACAATTTACAATCGTCGTCCAACAGAAGTTGGACGACGTAACTAGAAAACTTGTGTTGGCCAACAAGGAGTTGACGGATTGTTGGCTCGTGTGTACAGACGTTGAACAACCAAAAGTTGGAAGTGCAAACACGCATGCTCGGAATCCAGAAAGTGTTCGGTCGTGTAACCAGTGTTTGTAATTCACAAATCACATTCACCTGAACTTCCTCGTTATATGCTCGGAACACGTCACTACGTTCTGCTTTGTTGGCCGTTTACTTGCTTCCCGTTAGTACGCTAGACCAAACCGCCGTTGCCCAATTTGGACAAAAGTTGGACGTTCGGTTGACCAACCATTTGCTTTAGTCTTCTAAGCTGGTTCTCTGGCCATCAAGTTACACTTTCAACCATTTAGGTGTGAATTTTGTTTTACTAAAAATGCTTTTGCTTATACTTTTTCATTATGTGCTCAGTTTGAATTGCTCTGATTTATGACCGGTTTAAATTGGAACTAAACTCAGAAAGATACTCACCTCCACCTTCCAGTGATGCAATGTTATATCCCTCATTGACCGCTGTCATCTTCTCCCCAGGCTGCTTCGGGGGGGGGGGCTGGGTTTCTGGCCTCTTGCTTTGCCAGCAGAGGATGACATGATCCTGCCCACGCGTATGGGAGTCAGGTATTCTGGCACAGCCACAGTGTGAGAGAAAGAACTTTGAGCTGATGGTACATTCAATATAAGACTGCAAGCAGGCAGATGGCATGTCTCTTCTGCTATAAAGAACTGCTTGCTCTCAATTTTTCTAAATTGTAGGTTTAGTTCTGCTTTAGGCCTCATACACACGGACGTTTTTTGACGCCGGCGTTTTTTGCAGCTCTCCATGTTAGTCAATGGCCCCATAAAAACGTCGGCGTTTTTGAGCTGTAGATGACGTCGGCGTTAGTGAGCTGAAACTAGAACCCACAGCCATCGCGTTCTGAGGCTGTAACGTTTTGGCATTTTTTGACGCCGACGCCACAATATGCCAACAAACGCCACCTATTATTATACCGGCGTTTTCCGGCGTTTTTTGATGCCAACGTATTTAGGTTGAAAAATAGCAGAGGGATGATTTTTTTTAATAAACGCCTATTGACGCCGACGCTCACTAACGCTCAAAAATGCTGATGCATAACGCCGAAAAACGCTGACTTTTTTCCTTGACGTCGGTCCCGACGGTTTGTTTATTTTTTTAGAAACGTCCGTGTGTATGAGGCCTTAAAATCAAATAAAACTACGTAAGTTGGGGAGTGTCTGCCAAGTGATTTTTTTTAATGATTTGAGAAATAAAAGTTGATTCTTTTCCAAGTTCATATAATGGATACCCCTCAAAATTGATGTCACCCCTTGGAAGATTTTACTCATGTCTTCTGGACTTGTCATGCCATTGCCCTATATTGGGAGTCTGTATTATCCACTCGGTCTCAGGAGTTTCTCTCCCCCCCCACTCCTCTCTAGGTGTCTGTATGTTGGGCTTGGTTGAGAACCTAGCCCCTACAGTGGTTGAATGGACATTACTGTGGCTTCTCTTATTTTACACTAGGAAGGCCAACACTCTTACATGGAAAAAGCCCAATCCTCCAACATTCATATGTTGGAAACAGCTGGTCAATACGGCTCTGCCTTTGTACAAAGACACTACAGTAAGGGTTGCCCATAAAAAGTTTGACAAGGTATGGTCCAAATGGCTTCTGGATGATTCCACAGATCGATTGTTGGATACTTCTAACTAAACCCAGCGCGCTGCACAAAGAAAAACTGAAGCACTCAATAGGAGCCACTGCCCCCCCCTCTCGCTGAGCTATTGTGTTCTGACAGGGGACTACCCCCCCGCCAAACCACATCAGTCAGTGCTCTTTGGTCCATTGGCTGAGAGCGCTGATTGGGTGCCGATCACCAGACTTTTTTCAGTCATACCCCTTCGACAGAAGCAGGTGGAACTTCTGTCAGATCGGCTCCCATACACATAGGCCGAATGTCGGACGGTTTCTATTTAACTGGCCGATGCCATCCGATATTCAGCCTGTGTGTACAGCCCTTAAGCAATGTCACTCCATGTTTCATGCTGCCTAGAATGTGGGAGGGGAGATTTCTGAACAAGGGCGGTATCTCATAAGTTCTGATTCCTTAAAGTGATATTTAAACCTTTGGTTCTTTTTTTAAACCAAAATAACAAACATGTTACTTACGTGCTCTGTGTAATGGCTTTGCACAGACCAGCCCTGATCCTCCTTTTCTGGGATCCCCCCTCCAGCGCTCCAGGCCCTCCTCTTCGGTGAGTGCCCCCGGGGAATGTGGCTTTCCCTGGGGGCACCTGTGCGGTGCTCGCTCCTGAGTCGCCCAGTCTGTGTCTATTGACACAGACTCTGAAACTTGGCCCACCCCCTGGTAACGCCATTTGATTGATAGCAACAGCAGCCAATGGCTGCTGCTGCTATCAATCTGCCCAATGAGGAGGGAGACAGCGGTGAGAGCTTCTGCTCTCATGCATTTTGCTGGATTGGATTGGGCTCAGATAGGAATGAGGAGGCTGGGGGGAGCTCCTGCAGCACAGAAGGTTTTTGAACCACTTTAAGGTGATAGTGAGCCACACACATGAGTAGTTGTAGTCTTGTTTTCTTCAAAGTTTTGTTTCTTTTGTAACCTGCGGCAGGCGCCCTATGGTCTGGCACCATTTTGGCCCCTGCATGGGCTTTTTCTCTGTATTACTTTTAATAACTTTCAATAAAAAAAGAATTTAAAAAAAAACACATTCATAAATCCTGATAATAAACAAGCCTGTTAAGTAACATACAGAACACCGCAAAAATGTATTGTGCATTTAAGAAACACTACAAAAAGTTAGAAAATGTTTTGCTTGCTGTTTCCCCCTCTGCTTGCTCATCTCGCCCTTCATGCAACATCCAGACAAAAATGAAGATTAAGGCCCCTTTCACACTGGGGCTGGCGGGTGGTAGCGGTAAATCCCTGCTAGTTTCAGCGGGGAGTTAGCGTTGTTATAGCGGCGCTATGGCGCCGCTATGCAGGCGGGTGCGCGGCACTTTTAACCCCCCACAAGAGGTTTAAATGAGGTTAAAAGTGCCAGCGCGCCGCACTGCCGAGGTGGTGTGCAGCCGCTTCGGAAGCGCTGCCCATTGTTTTCAATGGGCAGGGGCGGTGGAGGAGCGGTGTATCACCGCTCACCGCACCGCCCCAAAGATGCTGCTTGCATGACTTTTTGTAACGTCCTGCAAGTGCCGGCGATATTGTTGCGATTGAGGGGCGACTTTGATCGTCCCTAAATGGCGATGGTGGGCGGTCGGGGTCACACTTTCCCCGGAATTAGAAGTAAAAACAGACCTACAACGTACTTCCCGCTCTACTCGTTCGTCTCCCCCTTTGTCGTTCGTTTTGTAAAAGATTGAAAAACATCACAAAGAATTTACGTGTTATGTAAAAACGCCACAAGA
>BLSH010518045.1:21489-35390 GCA_018402905.1 Glandirana rugosa | reverse complement strand
GTTAACAACGACCTTCTCTAGATGACAACTCCTCCCCTGTCAACAACGTCCGACGACCCGCTAGATAACAACGTACTCCCGTAGATAAAAACGTACCGTCAGATAACAACGACCACCCCTTAGATAACAACGACCAACCCGTATATAACGACCGCCCAGTTAACAACGACCTTCCCTAGATGACAACTCCCTCCTCCCGATTACAACGACCGACTACTTATCAGATAACTACGACCCGACCGACGACCCTCTAGACAAAAACGACGGCCCTAGATAACAACAACCCCAGGTAACAACGACCTCCTTACAGACAGCAATATATGCCCAACCAGCAACAATAGATTCCCCACCAGCAACAATAGACTGCCATGCAAAAATAGATGCCCTCATGCAACAATAGATCGCCCAGCAGCCTGCAACAACTGTCCCCTCCTCAACAGTAGATCTCTTCCAGCAACAATTGACCCCCCAGAAACATAAGGCCTCTCCCCCCAGCAACAATAATAGACCTCTCCAGCAACAATAGACCACCATGCAAAAATAGATCTTCTTCAGGAACAATAGATCCCCCAGCAGACAGCATCACTGTCTCTTCAGCACACCCCAGCACTTCTTGCCATTACATACATTCAGTGCTGGAGGTGCCGGAACTGCATTCCGCGACGTTCCCGCTGGAAAAAAGTCCTGCTCTATATATAGAATATGAATATACATATAGACATGCACAAGATAAGGTCTGCATTAAGCTCGCTGAGCTATGTACACATTGCTGAATGCACAGCAGCACAATGGATAGTATACTGGATATATACAATTAGCTTTCCTTGCAGTCTGTGCTTTGTGGGGGAGATATATGTATATAGAGTTGATTATATACATACACATATAGTGGTCATTGGTCACTGGTATAGAGCACACAGCCAGGTCTTACTGGTACAAGAGCCCTTATCTTTGTAGTTGTAATTATCTCATAGCTAGTACAAGGTGGGGATTTTGCTGGTACGGAGGTAATAGCCCCCTCCCCCGTCCAATCCATGCGCTCCCAAAAGGCTCTGGTGAAGCGTTGGCCAATCAGGCGTTGATTAGGTAGTGGATGGGACATGTACAAATATCCCCTGGGAGTCCGTACGTGCTAGCTTGCTCGGTGGCTCGAGGGAGCTGGATTCCAATGGGTTGGAGGAATTGATATTTAGTGAAAGCTCATGGGTTACTTCCTCATCACTCTCATCATCTTCTTCTTCTTCCTCATCTGGCCAGGCAGAATTAAATAGACAAACATTAATAAGTACAGCTTTTTTTTTTTTTTTAAATACTTTTTATTTATTTCTTTTTTGTTATAAAATATTCATTGACAGACGCAGCCTCCATTCTTGACAAATGGGTTTATGCACATCCTACTCGGAATAGACTAGGCAGGACGAAGTTCAGAAAAAAAGCAAGCTGACCCCTCCCAGGGGGCCATCCTCACTCAGCATATAACCCCTCAGCTCTGCAGAGCATATCAGTTTTTTATGCCTAGTTCAAGGAGTTAGACCTGGTTCCCTTATGGGTTCTGCGGTTCCCTTTTTATGCTTTTTGCTTTTCTCAAGCTTTCTGATGAAGACTGCTATCAAGCAGCCAGATGGGGCATAGAGGATATCTCGAATCCTGCAATTTCCCCAGCACGGCAGACGGATGCGAGCCACCCCTAGCTTAGCGGGGTCCGCCGCATCGTACCTGTTCCGTGCGGGGGGCTGGTGGGTGAACCCCACTTGCGTCCAAGTGACCAGGCTGCGCTCGCGTCCAGGGGCGTTTGGCCTGCAGCATCCCTCCCCACCTGAGGGGAGGAAGGTCTGCTACCGGGTGGCTACCCGATACGCCCGTCGGGATTGGTGAGTGACACCCACCCTCCTCCCCTCTGGGGTGCGGAGGGGGGTGTCTAGCGGTGCCATATTTCCGGTGGAGGGTACTGGGGTTCAGGTCCTACCCCCCTGCGCCACACCCCCCACTCTAGTTACACCGCCATTTGGTGTTTCGCCGCCATTTTGCGGTGTAACGCCGCCATTTTGCTGTAGCCACGGCCATTTTAATCGTGTGGTTGGGCCTCTTGGGACCGCTCGGTGGCCATTTTACCGTAGTCCCGGCCATTTTAGCAAGTGTTTTGGCCTCTTGTGACCGCTCGGCGACCATTTTTGGTGTGCCTGATAGAGAATGTGCGTGTCGGTGCCGTTTTCTCTTCCTGGTCAGCGGTGCTAACACAGCGGCATTCGCAGCATGGCAGGGGCGGACAGCACACCTACAGTGGTTAAGAAGGGTATAAAGAACAGCAAGTATAGCTGACCTTTCCCTGGGGTGTCGGTGGCGGCGGTGCAGAGTCCTCCTGGGCATTACCCGGTCGCTCTGTGGGGCAGTTGGTGGGGCCACATTGTGGGGGTGTCATGGCCGGTAGGCCTTCTAAGAGTTCTGGTGGTACAATGGCGGCTGACCTGCGGGTTCTTCTCCGGAGGGGTCCGCAGAAGCGCAAGCTGCGCTGGGACCTCTGGTTCCCCTGGATCAGTTAACATCCATTTTGGGAGAGTTTTTCGCCCGGGGGGTACCGAGCCATGCCAAGGGGGGGACAAAAAAGCGTCCACCCCCCTCCCTCTTCAGGGGAGGAATCTGAACCGGAAGGGGGCTCTGTGGTCACAGGGACCCCCGTGGAGCTCTCAGATGGTGAACTGGAGCCTTCGGACGGTAAGGAGGACCAGGGGGCCTCAGTGGCGGACGAAAGGGCGTTGGTGGGCTCCCTGATCACCGACATCCGTGAGTCGTTGCGGCTGGACCAGGCTGGGGAGTTGCAAGAGACTGCCTACATGTGTGGGTCCTTTAAGCCAACGCGGACCCCTAAGGTGTTTCCTTATGTCCAATTTTTGACCAGTTGGTGTATAAGGAATGACAGCGTCCGCAGAATTCCTTTTCACTGCCCAAACGTTTCTCTGTGCGCTATCCCTTTGAGGACAGCCTTTTGCAGAAGTGGGCATCCCCCGCAGTGGTCCCTCCGGTGGCTCACCTGAATAAGGCGACAACCATCCCCTTGGAAGGGTCCCCATCCTTTAAGGATCCTGCCGATAGACGGACGGAGGTGGTGTCCAAGGCATTGTTCTTGGTGGCGGGGGCGGCCAAGGGGACTTCATGGCGTCTCTGGACACCAGGGACGCTTTTCTTCATGTTCCCATTTGTCTCCGGTATTAGTGCTTCCTGCTTTTTGTGGTAGGAGACCTACATTACCTATTTGTGGCACTCCCATTCGGTCTGGCCTCTGCTCCTCGAGCCTTCACCAAGCTGTTGGCTCTGGTGCTGGCTCTATTGAGACAGAGAGGCATTGCTGTGGTAGCATACCTCGACGATCTGCTCCTGCAAGCGAAGTCAGCTTCGGCTCTGGAGGACAATGTTGCTATAACCATGACCTCGATGAGAGATGATCAACCTGCAGAAGTCGACATTGACCCTGTCTTGTCGACTGGAATATCTGGGCCTAATATTGGACACGGAGCAGGCAAAGGTGTTCCTACCTCCGGCCAAGTTGCTGACGCTACAAGCAGCAGTGTGAACCCTGCTGTCACGTCGGTGGTCCTCCTTAAGGTTCTGTATGCGGGTGTTGGGGCTCATGGTCTCCGCCTTTGAGGCGATACCATACACTCAGTCACACTCGGCTCCTACAGCGAGCGATCCAGATACGATGGGACAAGTCTCCGTTGTCTCTTGATCAGCTGATCAAATTGGATCATGAGACCAGGGGGTTGTTGACCTGGTGGCTTCGGGCCCCGACATTGATTTTGGGAAAGTAGTTTCTTCCCCTAAATTGGTCAATAGTCACGACGGATGCCAGCTTATCGGGCTGGAGAGGAGTCCTGGGGCAGTTGTCTGCTCAGGGCTGTTGGTCGGCAC
This sequence comes from Glandirana rugosa, assembly GCA_018402905.1. Classification (NCBI taxonomy): domain Eukaryota; kingdom Metazoa; phylum Chordata; class Amphibia; order Anura; family Ranidae; genus Glandirana; species Glandirana rugosa. Next base: position 31,484 of record BLSH010518045.1, on the reverse strand, counting down.
AGGAAACGCGCCTTCCAATAAATGTGCTGTAGTTGAGGGCGATCAGGCTCTGTCTCTCCCACTGGTCGGCGAGGCTGCGCGGCCTCCCGGTTCGGGTTCAGTCGGACAACGCCACAGCAGTGGCTTATGTGAACCATCAGGGCGGAACAAGGAGCTCGGCAGCAGTTGCGGAAGCGGCCCACATTCTGAAGTGGGCAGAACTTCACGTGCCTGCAATCTCTGCCATCTACATCCCGGGAAAACTGGCAGGCGGACTTTCTCAGTCGCCAGACACTGGATCAGTGGGAATGGTCTCTGTATCCAGAAGTGTTCCACTAGATTTGCAAACGGTGGGGCACGCCAGACGTGGACCTAATTGCGTCCAGGTTCAATCACAAGGTGCAGATCTTCGTGTGCAGGACAAGGGATCCGTTGGCGGCCGCCACGGACGCACTAGTAGCACCTTGGTTTCGGTACCGGCTTCTTTACACCTTCCCCCCTCTCAAGCTTCTACCATGGCTCCTGCGCAGGATAGAAGCGGAGGGAATCCAGACAATCCTGGTGGCTCTGGATTGGCCTCGGCGCCCTTGGCACGCCGACGTGGTGCAGATGGTAACAGACGTCCCCTGGCGGCTCCCGCTTCGCGAAGATCTGCTGTCACAGGGACCCATCCTGCACCCTGCTTTACCCTCGCTGGCTTTGACGGCTTGGCTATTGTGTCCCAGGTGCTGAGGGATAGGGGCGTCTCTGACTCCGTAATCCCTACCATGCTTAAGGCGCGTAAGTGTACTTCACGCACGATATATCATCGCACCTGGAAGGCTTATATTGCCTGGTGTAAGGCGGGGGGTTGGAACCCCCACTCTTTCGCTGTATCTCGGGTGCTGGCTTTCTTGCAGCAAGGCCTGGATAACAAATTGGCTTTGAGTACACTCAAAGGTCAGATTTCAGCTCTGGCGAACTTTTTTCAACGTCCGTTAGCGACGCATTCTTTGATCCGTACATTCGTACAGGGTGTATCTGTACTGCAGAAACCGCCATATGAGAAGATCAGGGATATTCCCTTACAATTGCTGTCACAAAAGATGGTGGCTTTTTTGGTGGCCATTACATCCGCTAGGCGGGTGTCTGAGTTGGCGGCTTTGTCTTGTAGGTCTCCCTACTTGGTCCTTCATAAGGATAAGGCGTTGCTGCGTCCTTCTCCTTCATTCCTACCGAAGGTGGTTTCCTCTTTTCACATTAATGAGGACATTGTTCTTCCTTCATTGTGTCCACACCCGTCACACCCCAAAGAGATTGCCTTACATTCTTTGGATGTCGTGAGGGCTTTGCGGGTGTATTTGACAGCTACAGCTTCTTTTCGGAAGTCTGATGATTTGTTTGTGCTGACGGAAGGGCCGCGAAAGGGTTTGGCGGCCTCGTCAGCTACTGTTTCCCGTTGGATCAGGCAGACGGTGACCCATGCGTATATGGTTCAGGGCCAAGAACCCCCTTTTCCGGTCACGGCTCATTCCACCAGGGCGATTAGCACTTCCTGGGCCATCAGACACCAGGCTTCGGTGTCTCAGGTGTGCAAGGCGGCTACATGGGCCTCTTTTGTTAAATTTTACAAGGTTGATGTGTCAGCATCCGCGGATGCTGCTTTTGGCCGCAAAGTTTTGCAGGCGGTGGTGTAGGCACGGCCGACGCCTCCTGAGAGGTTTTCTGTTACAGTTGTTGTTGTTTACCCACCCCTCTTGAATGACACTGCTTTGGGACATCCCCACTTGTCAAGTATGGAGGCTGCTTCTGTCAATGAACTTAAGAGAAAATAGGATTGTTTAACTTACTATAAAATCCTTTTCTCTGAGTTAATTGACAGACGCAGCACCCGCCCCTTTGTGTTGCGTTTGTACGGCTTGTTACGAACTGATATGCTCTGCAGAGCTGAGGGGTTATATGCTGAGTGAGGACAGCCCCCTGGGAGGGGTCAGCTTGCTTTTTTTCTGAACTTCGTTCTGCCTAGTCTACTCCTAGTAGGATGTGCATAAACCCACTTGTCAAGTATGGAGGCTGCGTCAGTCAATGAAGAAAAGGATTTTACGGTAAGTTAAAAAATCCCATTTTTCACAAAGTCTACTGCCTCAGCTTTTATGATGGCAATTTGCATATACTCTAGAATGTTATGAAGAGTGAGCAGATGAATTGCAATTAATTGCAAAGTGCTATTTGTCATAAAATTGAACTTAATCCCATAAAAAACATTTCCACTGCATTTGTCAAGAAGGCTTCGGGATGCCCAAGCAAGTCCAGCAAGCGACAGGACCGTCTCCTACAGCTGACTCAGCTATGTGATTGCGGCACCACCAGTGCAGAGCTTGCTCAGGGATGGCAGGTGTGAGTACATCGGCACACACAGTGAGGAGAAGACTTTTGGAGGTTAGCCTGGTGTCGATGGGCAGCAAAGAAGCCACTTCTCTTCAGGAAAACCATCAGGGACAGACTGATATTCTGCAAAAGGTACAGGGATTGAACTGCTAAGTACTGGAGTAATTTTCTCTGATGAATCCCCTTTCTGATTGTTTGGGCCATCCGGAAAAAACCTTGCCCGGAGAAGAAAAGGTGAGCGCTACCATCAGTCCTGTGTCATGCCAACAGTAAAGCATTATGAGACCATTCATGTGTGGGGTTGCTTCTCAGCCAAGGGAGTCGTCTCCTCACAATTTTGCCTAGAAGCACAGCCATGAATAACGAATGGTACGAAAAAACATCCTCCGAGAGTAACTTCTCCCAACCTTCCAAGAACACTTTGGTGATGAACAATGCATTTTCCAGCATGATGGAGCACCTTGTCATAAGGGAAAAGTCATAACTAAGTAGCTTGGGGAACAAAACATCGAAATTTTGGGTCCATGGCCAGGAACCTCCCCAGACTTTAATCCCATTGAGAACTTGTGGTCAATCCTCCAGAGGCGGGTGAACAATAAAAACCCCACAAATTTGACAAACTCCAAGCATTGATTATGCAAGAATGGGCTGCCATCAGTCAGGATGTGGCCCAGAAGTTGATCGACAGCATGCCAGGGCGAATTGTAGAAGTCTTGAAAAAGAAAGATCAACTCTGCAAATATTACTTTGTGCATAAATTAATGTCATTGTCAATAAAAGCCCTTGACATTTATGAAATGCTTGTAATTATACTTCAGTATACCATAGTAACATCTGACAAAAAGATATATAAAAACACTGAAACAGCAGACTTTGTGAAAATGATGGGGTGCACTTATTTATGCACTTCCGGGATGTGGGTTCCAAGCCATTGGTCACTAAGGCTCTGTCTGATTCTGATTTACTTACATTCCTGTTGGATGAGCTCACCCCTGAAGAGTCACAGTCCATTAATATTATTTCCAAGTTAAAGGACTGTTTTGGCTCTTAATAGTGCAGTGTGCACAACTTTGAAGCTAGATAGCCTGTTGCTTTTATAAGCTGTGTTTAGGGTGTTTTTTTTTTATTAAAGATACTATAATAAAGAGGTGGACAATGGACACCTATTTGTATTTATTGTTTTATTGTATTTCTTCCTTATACACCAAGCTGATTGCCTCTGATAGAAATACTGTGTATTTTTGTTCATCTTCCTTTCTATCATATCTTTTTGACATGGTATTGCATACATTTACAACTGATGTTTTATTTTACTGTATATGGTTATATGTTTTTAACTAAGAATCATTGTAATATTAGATATCTGTGCAATATGTACCCACTACCTTAACCACTTCAGCCCTGGAAGGATTTCCTACCAGAGCACTTTTTTGCGATTCCGCACTGCGTCGACTTAACTGACAACTGCGCCGTCGCGCAACGTTGTACCCAAACAAAATTGATGTCCTGATGTCCTTTTTTCCCCACAAATAGAGCTTTATTTTGGTGGTATTTGATCCCCTCTGCATCACTTCTGATCATCGCTATTAACAAAAAAAAGTGACAATTTTGAAAAAAAAACATTTTTTTACATTTTGCTATAATACATATACAAAAAGTATATGTCATCAGTTTTAGCCGATATATGTTCTTCTACATATTTGTGGTAAAAAAAATTGCAATCAGAGTATATTGATTGGTTTGCGCAAAAGTTGCCGCGTTTACAAACCATGAGAATTAATTTATGCCGCTCTCCCTTTTTTTTTACGAGTAATGGCGGGGATCTGCGATTTTTAGCAGGACTGCGATATTGTGGCGGACATTTTAGACACTTTTTTTGGGACCATTGACACTTATACAACAATCAGATCTAAAAATAGCCACTGATTACTGTATAAATGTCACTGGCAGGGAAGGGGTTAACCTTCAGGGGGTAATCTAGGGGTTAACTGTGTTCCCTGGGTGTGTTCTAACTGTATGGGGGCTGGGCTGCCAGGGGCATGAGAGATCGAACTGATCCCGAATACAGGGAACAGTAGATCTCTGTCATGCCGTCTCACAGAATGGGGAACTGCCGTGTTTACATCGGCGGTTCCCCATTCTTGCTGTGTAGTAAGCGATTGCGGGTCGCCAGCGGACATCAAGTCCACCCGACCCGCAGACACGCTGAGGGAGTGCACGGCGGGCACGAGCGTGCACCACCGACGGCACGCGCTCGCCCCCTATCCCCCCCCTGCGCGAATCACCGTTTATAGACGGCGATTCACATTACTCTGCCACTCTGCAGCATTATATCTACGCGACATGGTCTGGAAGTGGTTAAATAACCACGCAGAATAGTTAATTTTTCATTTTTATTTTTATCCCATTTTTTTTTCTTATTTTTGCCATAATATTGGAGGGGCTATAAAGTTTTATTCTCTTAACTGCCTCTGTTTATATCCATTGTTGTATATGACTAGCAGGAAGCGTACAGCACTGTTCTTTGTTTCATGGATATTCAAATTTGTATTTTGAGTTATTTTCCCCATCATTACTGGCTATGGATGATCGTGACTCCAGTCAATTGATTTTACAGTCATTTCCGTGTCCGTCAATGTCATGACACCCAAACCCTTTTTTGTTAATTGAAGATCACCAGCTAATGTTTTCTTCCTCTGTCGATTCATTAGACTGGCACATCAATAAAATGGCGGCCATAGCATTTGTGGTCAATGGGAACATGGTGACGGTAGTGTTTCCAGTCACTCGGAAAATGGCAGCTGCGGCACTTCCGGTCCCTGGCAAAATGGCATAATTGTCATTTCCGGTTGTAATTGTTCACTTCTCTTGGAGTGTTGTTATTTAAGGGAGTCCAAAACCAGATGTCAGTGATAGGCAGATCCCTTGAGAACGTGCATGCACATGAAATGCATCAGGAGGGGCCTATACGCTGACATCTTTGCTGCCGCATCCTCGTGGTAGGAGCGCCAGCCATCTTTGTAAGTCCTGTTGGCTTATTTTTACTTCTATGCTGCAGATTGACATGTTCCTTGGATACCAATAAATACTACACTATACAAGCATTATTTTGACTCCCCTTGGTGAGCTTTTTTTTTTTTTTTGTACAGTGCTTGTCCCCGGTAGAGTCTGTTTAGTAATTTACCAGCCTAGTGATTGCTTGTCATCTGTGGAGTCTGTGAAAGTGTTAGTAAACCCAAGACACTGCATTCACTATATCTGGTTTCCATAGTTGCCAACATTGTAAAAAAATTAATAGGGACATATTTTTACCAGTGGGCGGGGACATATAATTAGGGGGTGGGGCATCCATTTGTGGGTGTGACAAGAAATAAGGGGAGTAAAGAGGCACGCAAAGCGGGTCGCGGCAGAAATGGGCGTGGTTTACGCTAAACATTGGGCTTGGCTTGAAGGGGGGGTATCTCAAAGGGGTGTGGTTTGAGTCTGAGATGAACGATGGATAAAGGGAGAAAGAAAGAAATAGGGAGGGAAGGAGAGAGAAAGAAGGAAAGAGAGGAATGGAGGGACAGCAGGCCCAGATACTACAAGACAATACAATATGTGTATTCCAGAAAGCTTAACAATCAGCAGATAAAGATACTCCAATTACCTGGTGTTAGCACTTCAATTATCCCGGCACCATGGTTGGTATGGTGTCAGGATGAGTGAACCGCATTATTTCTATTATTACATTGTAATATAAAATGAAATCATTCAACTCACCATAATGCAGAATCAGTGGGAGCCCTGAGTGTGTCACTTGCTACGTCACTTACCACATCGCCTGCCACCAGATGCAGCTTGTCACTTACCACTGTCGCCTGCCACCAGATGCAGCATGTCACTTTCCACTGTTGCCTGCCACCAGATGCAGCTTGTCACTTGCCACCGTTGATTGCCACCAGATGCAGCTTGTCACTTGCCACCGTTGCCTGCCACCAGATGCAGCGTGTCACTTGCCACCATCGCCTGCCACCAGATGCAGCTTGTCACTTGCCACCGTCGCCTGCCACCAGATGGAGCTTGTCACTTGCCACCATTGCCTGCCACCAGATAAAGCTTGTCACTTGCCACCATCGCCTGCCACCAGATGCAGCTTGTCACTTGCCACTGTTGCCTGCCGCCAGATGCAGCTTGGCTCGCTTGTCACTAGATGCAGTTTGTGTCACTTTGTCACCACAGATGCAGCTAGCCCATGCTTCTCTGTATTGGTGATTTGCATTGGCGTCACTAGGGTTGGTGTCACCTGGTGAGGTAAAAATGGTGTCACACCCCCTTAATAATTAATATCCTAATCTAGCGATGAGGCCCCTGTCCCCAGGGGAAATGAGGGTCTCTGTCCCAAGAGGGGGATGGTGGTCCTTGTCCCAAGGAGGGATGGTGGTCCCTGTCCCCAGGAGGGATAGTGGTCCTTGTCCCCAGGAGGGATGGTGGTCCTTGTCCCCAGAAAGGATGGTGGTCCCTCTCCCTAGGAGGGTTGGTGGTCCCTCTCCCTGGAGGGATAGTGGTGGTCCCTCTCCCCAGGAGGCATGGTGGTACCTGCCTCCAGGAGGGATGTCGGTCCTTACGTCCCCAGGAGGGATGTCGGTCCTTACGTCCCCAGGAGGGATGTCGGTCCTTACGTCCCCAGGAGGGATGGCGGTCCTTACGTCCCCAGGAGGGATGGCGGTCCTTACATCCCCAGGAGGGATGGCGGTCCCTGTGCACCCCAGGAGGGATAGCGGTCCCTGTGCCCCACAGGAGGGATGGTGGTCCCTCAGTGTCCCCAGGGGTTGGATGGTGGTCCCTCAGTGTCCCCAGGGGGTGGATGGTGGTCCCTCAGTGTCCCCAGGGGGCAGATGATGGTCCCTCAGTGTCCCCAGGGGGCGGGTGATGGTCCTCCAGTGTCCCCAGGGGCGAATGGTGGTCCCCCAGTGTCCCCAGGGGGAGGATGGTGGTCCCCCAGTGTCCCCAGGGGGCTGATGGTGGTCTCCCAGTGTCCCCAGGGGGCAAATGGTGGTCACCCAGTGTCCCCAGGGGGAGGATGGTCGTCCCCCAGTGTCCCCAGGGGCAGATGATGGCCCCCCACTGTCCCCAGGGGGCGGATGGTGGCCCTCCACTGTCTCCAGGGTGCAGATGGTGGTCCCCCACTGTCCCCAGGGGGAGGATGGTGGTCCCCCACTGTCCCCAGGGGGAGGATGGTGGTCCCCCACTGTCCCCAGGGGGCGGATGGTGGTCCCCCACTGTCCCCGGGGGGCGGATGGTGGTTCCCCAGTGCCCCCAGGTGGTGGAAGGTCATTGGTGGCCCCTCAGCATCCCTACTTTGTGTCCCTGTGACTCACCGTGTGATCCGCCAGTGCCTGGAGGTGTTGGGATGCCAATGCAGTGCTGATCTCCGCACCACATGATGTCCAGCTTGTGGAGCAGAGAAGAAACAAGGCAGGCCCAGGCGGCAATGAAAGCTGCTGTCCCATCGCCAGCCGCCGACGCTCCGCCTCTTTCTTCTTCACATGGAGCTGGGCTTCTTCAAAATGGGCCGGAGACATCATAGAAGTGCCGACCGCGGACCTCTAGCGGCCAGCATCGGCAGCAATAAATCGGGAAAATTAAATTTCCTGGGACATTTCCCGGGAATCGTCAAGGCCGGGAAAAAGGCCTAAATGTCCTGGGAAATTCGGGACTGTTGGCAAGTATGGGTTTCCCACTGTACACAGAACACGGAAATGCAATTATTTTAGTAAATATAAACCTCTAAATATGTTTTCTCATCAGCAGCATATAACATTCTTGTGACTTCTATCAGTTCCTGGTAAAGCCTGTAGGGGGTGTTTTCATACTGCACTGAGCTGTCCTATCAGGACACAGGACCCCTGACCCCCAGTCTGGACAGTGCTGATTGGCCCTGTGCTGATCACATGCACTCTCCCAAGTAAAAGAAAAACTCTCTAGCAATACACATCAAATTCAGCATGTGCAGCCTGATGCCAAAGGCTCTGTACTATCTGGACATGTCTGGAGTCAGTGGAATAAGAGGAGGATCTGTGCATACAGGATGAAGCAGCCTTTTTACACAATGCAGAAGATTAACCCCTTAGGTTCCACAGTGAGTATAACAAGCATGCTTTACTGCATATACAGACTGATTTTACTGTTGTGGGTTTAGTAACACTTTAAGTCATCTACCAGGCTTGTGATTACTTGCCATCTGCAATTCAAGGCTTGTGATTACTTGCCATCTGATGAGAGCATTGAATAGCATCAGTGAACAGCGGAGAGCAGGAGGCAGCTTAGTTGACTTTTGAAGTTAAACCATGTGATTGGTTGCTAGGATGCAAGGCGGTCCTAAGCAACCAATGACCAGCTTGCTAATATGGAAAGTCACTCTGCTGGCTCCAGCTCCTGGCCTTTTTCCAGAACTGTGCTGCCTTCGCTGTGAGGTAGGACACTGCTATGGAAGGGAAAGGAGTGGGGGTTGAGGGGGGCCAGAGGTCACTGCTGTAGGGGAAAGGGGACCAGAGCACACTACTGTGTGTATGTGTGTGTGTGTAGGGGGGAGGTGATTTGAAGGGGTAGAGGACACTGTTATGGCCAGGGCCACCCCTATTGCAGTGTCCTCTACAGGAGTGGCACAAGGGCTGGAATGTTCACTGTTGCAGCGTGAGATTTCCTTAGAGACTCGGGCAGAGAAGTAGAAAGGTGGTACAGACTGGGTCGGCAGCTGGCTGTTGGTGAGGTACAAGAGAAGTAGGCAGAAGAGAATAGTCAAGTCCAAGCAGAGTTCAATATCAGGTGGGCAGCAGAGGTACAAGGGGTCAAGCAGAAGAGTAGTTGTGGGTAGCCAGGGGTCAGTGCAGGCGGATATCATGTAAAGTCAGGTAAAGCTGTGTTTCAGGATACAGGAACAGATCAGGTAATTAAGGCACACTAAATACTGTAGAACGGACAGTACTCCTGTGCGCGCCTGTGCACAGAAATGGACGTTCCAGCTTGATCTTCAGAAATCTCAGCTGTTTCCTGACATTGCCCCCCACTTCCCTAATCCCTGCATTCTGAGCCTAACTCACTCCTGATCCCTCTGTTCTGAGCCTAACACACTCCTGATCACTGCATTCTTAGTCTAACGCATTCTTGATCCCTGCCTTCTGAGCCTAACACATTCTTGAACCCTGCATTCTGAGCATAACACACTCCTGCACCTGACATTCTGAGCGCAGTGCACTCCTGAACCCTGCATTCTGAGTGCAATGCACTCCTATACCCTGCATTCTAAACGCAATGCAATACTGAACCCTGCATTCTGAGCGCAATGCACTCCTGAACCCTGAATTCTGAGTGCAATGTACTCCTGATGCCTGTATTCTGAGTGCAACACACTCCTGATCCCTGCTTTCTGAGTGCAACGCACTCCTGATCTCTGCATTCTGAGTGCAACGCACTCCTAATCCTTGCATTATGTGTGCAACGCACTCCTGATACCTGCATCCAGAGTGCAGTGCACTCCAGAACCCTGCATTATGAGCGCAATGCACTCCTGAACCCTGAATTCTGAGTGCAAGGCTTTCCTGATGCCTGCATTCTGTGCACAGTGCTCAAAATTAAATTTTAGTTTTAATTATCATGATATAAAAAAT
>BLSH010518038.1:37154-50866 GCA_018402905.1 Glandirana rugosa | reverse complement strand
ACCCCCCCCCCCCCCCGGTTCGCACCAGAACTTGTGAACAGGCAAAACATTTGCGTGAGCACGTAAACGTTGTTAAAATCAATGGGACTTGAACATAAAAAATCAAAAGTGCTCAATTTAAAGGTTTATATGCAAGTTATTGCCCCAAAAAGTGTATGGGGACCCGGGATCAGCCCTGGGGGATATGTATCAATGCAAAAAAAGTTTTTTAAATTGATCATTTTTTTCAGGAGCAGTGATTTTAATAAGTGAAACAATAAAAATGAAAAATTCCTTTAAATATTGTGCCTAGGGGTCCCCATAGTCTGCTTGTAAAAGGGCACACCTCTGTGATGTTTAGAACAGTGCCAGAGCAAAATGAAAATAGGAAATAGGAAAAAATGTCATTTAAAACCACTTGCAGCTGTAATGTATTGCCGGTTCCCGGCAATATAGATAAAATCCCTGAAAAAGCATTGAATTGCCCACTCCCCAGTTCATACCAGGCCGTTTAGGTCTGGTATGGATTTTAAGGGGAACCCTGTGCCAAAATTGAAAAAAAAAATGGCGTAGGGGTCCCCAAAATCTAAACCAGACCCTTTTCCGAGAGAGCTCCCCCCCTCCGAACCATACCAGGCCACATGCCCTCAACATGGTGAGAGTGCTTTAAGGTCCCACTTAAAGCGGAGGTCCGCCAGGGAAAAAAAAATTAAAAGTCAGCAGCTACACATACAGTAGCTGCTGACTTTTGATAATAGGACACTTACCTGTCCTGGAGTCCAGTGATGTTGGCACCCGCCACCGATCTTCGGATCGGGGTTCGGGTGCAGCCGCATCCATTGCGTGTTAGGGAACCCGCACGTGTAGCATTACAGCTTTATGCCGGGCACCTTACTGTGCATGCGCGAGGCTCCGCTGCACTCTGCTATTGGCCAGGCGGCCAGTAGCAGAGCGAGCAGGGAGGAGGGAGCCGGGCTGCTGACGTCGAAAGACAGGTGTACTCCTCCCTCTCCCCCTGAAAGGTGCCAAATGTGACACTTGAGGGGGGGAGGAATCCAACCAGTGGAAGTTCCATTTTTGGGTGGAACTTCGCTTTAAAGCACATTGTCCCCATGTTGATGGGGAGAAGGGCCTCATCCCCATAACCCTTGCTGGTGGTTGTGGGGGTCTAAAGGCGGGGGGCATATCGGAATCTGGATGCCCCCTTTAATAAGGGGGCCCCCAGATCACGACCCCTCCCCACTATGTGAATAGGTATGGGGTTCAACCCCTTCACCAAAAAAGGAGTTAAGTGGTACAAAAACAAGAGGCAGTTTTTGACAAGTCCTTTATTGTGTAAAATAGCTCTTCTTCTTCCTTCCTTATTCTGGTTCTTCTTCTGGTCTTCTGCTTCTTCTTTCGGTCTTCTTTTCTCTCTTCATCTTCAATCTGCATCTTCTTCTTCCTTCTTCTTTCACCGCCCCCGTGCCCGCTGCCGCAGCCATGCCATCCAGAGGTGTCTCTTAGAATGGGCGGTCTTCAGTTTGACATTTCTTTTATAAGAAGGGATGGGGCCACCCGGTGACGTAAATGGGTGACCCATGCCCTCTGACAATGAATGACGTCAGAAGGGGGGTCAAACATTTCGTCACTAGGTGGCCCCGCCCTTACCTAGAAAATAAATGTCAGACTGCAGACCGCCCATTCTGGGAGACAACTCTGGACGGCACGGCTATGGCAGCGGAGTGGGGATGGTGAAAGAAGAAGGAAGAATAAGATGAAGATTGAAGATGAAGAGAGGAAGGAAGAAGACCAAAAGAAGAAGCAGAATATTTTTTTTTTAATTTTGCAGTGGGCCCTGCTGTTGTAAACTATTTTAAAAATTGTGATGACATGCCTCAGTCAAAATGGTGCTGAAAAATTGGGCCTTGGGTGTTGGCAGTGCCAGAACACTGTAAATCCTTGCAGTTACTCTTGTTGGGCGCAGGAACGGGCCCTGCTGTTATAAATTAGTTAAAACATGTTTATGGCATGCCAATTTAAACCAGAAAAATGAGGCCTTGGGTGTTGGTGGTGCCCTAAATACAAAATATTGCTCTGGGTTATGGTCAGGAGGAATAGGAGCGGTGACAGTCTTAAAGGGATCCCAGATCCCTAGCAAATTTAATTTAATCAGTTGTATCAGCATCAGGGACTTGATAGCTGCTGATCCAGGACTGATTCATTTTTATAAAAATGAGCCTATCAACCGAGTCTTGGCAGGCACCCTCTTTGATCGGTTACAAACCTTCCAGCAGCACTGATTGTCCATTCAGAAAGCATGCTGGATGCAGGACAGGCCAGTAGCTCAATTTCATATTAAGCAAGTTCCAGCCAGTGGTCCATCTTCAAGACCCAGTAACTCAGTGAATGCTCAGTTGGAAAGGTCTCCAAGTCTGCTCTTGCCCCTATATATTCCTGCACCACATAAAGCAAATGCTGACGATGGTTGCTTGAACCTATCACGCCTGGGTGCTGAGGACTGAAAAAAGGCATTGGTCAGCCAGCCACCATCTGGAAAGGCGTTGCACAAACTTTTCTTCAAGGTATCCTGAAGATGTTTCATCCTTTGCTCCCTCGGCACAGGCAGGATGAGCTCTGCAACTTTACCCTTGTAACATGGATCAAGAAGGGTTGCCAGCCAGTAATGGTCCCTCTCCTTGATACCACGAATCTTAGGGTCTTTTCTGAGGCTTTTCAGAATCAGAGAGCCCATGCAGCGTAAGTTTGAGGAGGCATGAGTGTCCTCTGGGTCACTGAGGATGACATTATAAGGAACTACCTCCTCCCAGTCACGTACAACTCCTTGGGTTTCTGGGGACTGAAAATCATTTTTCCTTGAAGACTGCTGCATCTTATCCTCCACATCCATGCTGACACAATAATGCTTCTCCTCCTCCTGTGTGTTTGGCAGCTCTGCAGGAATGCTCTCTGCATAAAGGGGGCCTTCCTCCCACTGTTCTGCCTCAAGGGCCCTGTCCATGATTCCACAAAGCATGTACTCCAGGAGGAATATTAGAGGGACAACGTATAAAAAATAGATCTAGGAGGCTCAACTTTAGAATCAGAGGTCTTCCTGAGAAGATTAAGGATGTACATGAAGCAGTACATGCCCTGATTAAATCCCTCATCCCAGACAGCTGCCCTCACAAAATGGAGCTGGACCAGGCTCATAGGGCTCTTGGACCCCCTCGCTCTGATGGTCTCCTTCGGGACATAGTAGTAAAGCTCCACTATTACAGCACCAAAGAGGAAGTGATGAAAATAGCTTGTTTTACTCCCCCAATACTTATACAGACAGGTCACCAACTCTTAGCTGTTTTTGGGTGTCGGATTTCCTGCCAAGGGTCCCATGGTGCCGGAAGGTCCCTTTGTGTAATGTTTTTTGCAGTGTTTGTTTTTCTTTTACAGGGGACGCGATGCTTGCAATGGTAGCTTTGCACCTACCCCTGCTCACGGAGAATGACCAATTTAGTTCCCCTGGAACACGGTGCTCCCACTTCTAGTGGGTAACACGTTGTTTGTTCTTTGAAGTATGCTCGCCATACTTCCACCCTACTCTGCTCTCTCCTTGTTTCTTTTTTCTCTCACCCTCTCTTCTTCATCTCCCTTAGGGTTAGCCCTTCTTCCTTGGCGACGGTGTCGGACTCGTCACCCCGCGAGTTCCAGTGCAACTATATCGGACTCCACCCGACTGTTCTCTTCCCTCCATTTCCCAGGTGATTGGGGATTGCTGTGTGCATATCTCTCTCTGCTCCATGGCTGACCATAGTTCACCCAAGCTCCCTCTATGCATAGTTTCTCACAACATTCAGGGTCTAAACTCCCCCATGAAGCGGAAAAAAACATTTCAGCACTACGCAGCCCAAAATATAGATGCCATTCTTTTGCAGGAAACCCATTTTCCATCCTCATACTCCCCCTCATTTATACATCGTAAATTCCCTACTTTTCACCTGGCTATACAGCCAACAAAACCAAAGGGGTAGGCATCTTCTTCTTTCATAAGGTTCACTTCTCCTGCAACAATATCCTGAAAGACCCGGTGGGTCGCGTTATACTAATCAAGGGCCTCATAGATGACCATCTTTACACATTCATATCCTACTATGCCCCAAATAAGGGTCAATCTAAATTTTTGGATTCCCTATTTAGAGCTACCAACCCTTTAGCAGAGGGGACTGTTATTTATGGTGGGGACTCGATTACGGCCTTTGATGTGGGACTTGACAAATCATGCCCCCCCGGACACGACCAGATTCACCCCTCAAGTCAGAGTCTCAAAATGGCCAGCCAAATCTTTAATCAAGGGTTAGTTGACGTATGGAGGGAAATGAACCCCATGGCTCAGGACTATACTCATTTCTCCAGTCCTCATAATACATTTGCTAGAGTAGATCATATCTTTATTCAAACTAATCCAGCTCCTCTTGGTTTCCAAAGCCTTCATTAGTGACTCTGCCTTGTCGGACCACTCCTCGCTGCTGTTAGTATTACACAGAACATACACCACATGCAGGAGCTTTAACTGGAGGCTGAATGCATCGATCCTTAGCAATCCAGTTCATGTCACAGAAATTAATGCAGCTATTCTGGAATACTTCTGTTTGAATGATGTAAACAATATCTCCCCAACCTCCCTCTGGGCTGCTCACAAATACACAATTCAAGGAAAGTTAATCCAATTGGCCTCCAGGATCCGCAAGGTTAGATCCATTGATATAGAATGCTTAGAACAGGAATTTGTACTGGCTAGCAAAATGACATAAAGATTCCCCTTCATCTACCTCCCTAGGGAAACTTGACATGGCATGCACTGCCTTAAACCTAGCCCTCACAGCTGTAGCTGAGAAACACCTTAGATGGGAAGGAGAGAGATTCTACTTGCAGAGAGACAAAATAGGGTCCATGTTGGCACACAGATTAGCTCCCAAACTGAGAGTCCACTCCATTCCCAAAATCAGATTGCAGGATGGTTCCCTCTCCCAAAACCCCCAAAACATATTAGATGCTTTTCAAGCCTTCTATAAGAAACTATATACTGGAGGACAGGTGTCTTTGCATGCTGACCGACTTAATGAATTTTTGCAGTCCTTACCTATCCCCACTCTTAAAAACAACATAGGGAAGATCTCGAGGCACCCATATCTCCTGAAGAGATCCTGCTTGTCATTAAATCTTTAAAGTCCGGCTCTGCCCCAGGCCCCAATGGCTTTACTACAAATACTTTATGGACACGCTAACTCCCTACATGGCCCGTTTCTTCAACCACCTTTGTTCAGGAAACCCTTTAGACACTGAGTTAAACTCTGCCTTAATCACAATCCTACCTAAATCTAATAAAGATCCCAGTGCTGTGGAGAACTACCGCCCTATATCACTCATTAATAATGATGAAAATATTAGCAAACCGCCTCTCCAGCTTCATAGGGCAATATGTACACAGGGACCAGGTGAGGTTTATCCCAGGGAGGCAAGGCCCACACCAGATCAGAAGGGCAATTGACATCATCTCTTCTGGCTGGGATAACGGCACACGCCAGGAAGGATTCCTTCTATCGCTAGATATGACTAAGGCATTTGACACGGTTTGGTGGTCATTTCTGTTTCTACAGCATTGGGGTTTTGGTCAATCCTACCTTAATATAATAGGTGCCCTTTACTCTTATCCTGAAGCTAAAATTAAATTGCAGGGCTTCCACTCCGCCTCCTTCCCTATTAGGACAGGCACACAGCGGGGCTGCCCTCTGTCCCCACTGATATTTTTGCCATGGTCATTGAGGTACTGGCAATAACCCTTGGATCCAACCCAAATTTTCATGGGATGAAATGTGGTTCCCAGATGCACAAATGTGCCTTATATGCCGATGACATTTTGCTCTTCATTTCGGAGCCTCAGATCTCTCTTCCAAATATCTGCAGGACATTGGAGAAGTTCAACAAACTTTCGGGGTTATGCGTGAACTAATCCATGGCCTTCAATGTGAGCTTGCCCGTTCAATTACTTAGCTCTCTCAAAAACAGCTTTAGCTTTAGCTGGGTAGACAACTCACTCCCATACCTAGGGGTCCAATTGATGCCCTCTATAGACAAACTCAACGCAGCAAACTACCCCCCTACGTTTCAAAAATTGGGTTTAGAGATGCAAGCTTGGGATAAACTAGGGATCTCCTGGCTGGGCAGGGTTAATTCCATTAAGATGAACTTGCTACCTAGACTCCTTTCCCTTTTCCGTTCCCTTCCCATACTGATTCCCAGGGTACCCCTCAAGAAATTTCAGGCTAAGATCATCCACTTTATTTGGGGCAACAAAGGCCATAGCCTAAACAGAGAAACACTTTTCTGGACTAGAGACCAAGGAAGGCTAAATCTCCCAAACTTACTGTGATATTACCAAGCGGCACAACTTTCCAAACTCTCGACCGTTTACTCAAAAAGCACTCACCCTGATTGGGAATAGCTGGACAGACAAGCTATCCCCAATCATACCATTGATTTTCTTTTGTGTTGCCCCTCTGCCCCAATATTGGCCCCTACCTTATCTCACTCCTTCGCCCTTTGGGACGGCATCAAATCCAACACCATTTTGACTTCCTTTTGGCGGCCACTCTCATTTATTTCATAATCCGCTCTTTCCCCCTGGGATGGACATTATGGTGTTCCACTGGTTGCTGGATAAAGGCCTGTACAGAATTGGCCATTTTGTCAACTCCAGAGAATCTCTCTGGGGCACATTGTATGAGTAAATGCCGGCGACAGAGAGGTTCAGGCTTCATCAAATCACCCATTTTATCAGGTCACTCTGGAAGGACAAATCCTCCCCCCTTTTGTTAACAGCCTATGAACACTGGTGTGGTCAGACCGTGGAGCAGGGGGGGCATATCAGTAATCTATTGATCCCTAGCCTCCACTTCCGGTAAAGTGAGATACATGAGGGACTGGGAGGGGGAGCTTGGTGCGGAGTGGAACCATGAGGTCTGGCACAGGGCCTTTACGGGATCCATGAGGGGCTTATACAACATTACTCTAGTTGACAAACTTTTCCCAAACTCTTCCCCACTGTGCTTCTGCCAGTGTGGTATCATGGGATCCATGCTCCACACTTGGTGGGAATGCCCCAAGATCAGGGGACTTTGGAACAAAGTCTTCAACCTGATCAGGAAAATCAGGGGCCTTTCAATCCTGAAAACACCGCAATTAGCTTTGCTTAATGTTATGGGCCCCGACATTCCGAAATTGACCAAACGTCTTATAACCTTTATCCTGACGAGCACCAACATTTTGATTGCTAGAGCTTGGAAACATCCATATGTCTCCTTCCACCAGGTTAGGGAAAACATTTCCTGGATCATGACTCAAGAAAAGACAGGAAGTATTTTCATGGATACCCTGGAGAGACATGATGCAACCTGGGAACCCTGGCTTGCACATATCGCTCGGGTATAGCCCAGCCTTGCTCTGCACGGGTCACCCCGTCGGGCGCTGGGTTCTCTCCCTGTCACCAACATCTTTCCAGTACTTTTCCTTCCTTCCCCTCTCTTCTCTTTCCCCCTTCTTTCTTCTCTCCTTCTATCCTTTACCTTACTTGTATACCCTTCATCTCCTTAGTTTTTTCTTCTTTTCTTCTCTCAGATAACAGTGCCCACCTGTTCACTGGGCGTTGACACATGTTTTTTATCAGTGTTTGTTAGAATTAGCCATTTTGCTCTTCCTCCGTAAATTGATCATGCCCTTGCTGACATTTTTGCTACTTGCAGGTTCTTCCTTACAGTGGGCGGCTATCCCGCCTTTAGCACCTCAGTTGGGTCTCTTACACCTATCACTTTGGACAATACTCTGTTTTACTATGATATCTGGGAGACCTCTCGGCTCCCTCAGGAATGAGGGTCATGTCCTGGATAGTCCTTCTAGCGGTCACGATAGTCCCCTGGCTGCCAGGTAGGGGATGGGAAGGGGATACTTTCACCAGTTTGTTCCCAGCTGGGGTGCCGCCGAGGGTGGCTTATGCCCCCCATGCAGAGATTTCCCTCCCCCCTCATTGGGGGCAGCCCAGGGGCAGGCCTCAGGGGCAGAGGAAATAGATTATTTTCATTATTTTATGGCTGATTTTATAATGCATGTCTGGATCCACTTGTCCTGGACCTCCTGGTATGGTACTGTTTCTGTAACATCTTTGTAATTTTGTTCTAACTCAATAAAAATCTATTGCAAATAAAAAAAGAAAGTATATATACCCATACAATCCCATATACATAATCCTTTACCCACAGTTGATCCAGAGGAAGGTAAAAAACCACAGCAATGCATGATTCAATTTGCTATAGCGGGGGAAGAAAATCCTTCCTGATCCCCTGAGAGGCAATTGGATTCACCCTGGATCACCTTTACCTAAAAATGTTAGTACCCAGTTATATTATTTACATTAAGGAAAGAATCCAGGCCTTTTTTAAAGCAATCTACCGTGCTTGCCAAAACCACCCCTGGAGGGAGTCTATTCCATATTTTCACAGTTATAACTGTGAAGAGACCTTTCTGTATTTGGAGATTAAATATTTTTTCCTCTAGATGTAAAGACCGCCCCTTGTCCTTTGTGATGACCTTAAAGTAAATAATGCAACACCAAGTTCACTACATGGACCCCTTGTTTATTTGTACATGTTGATCATATCCCCCCTTAATCTCCTCTCCTTAAATTCAGTTCCTCTAATCTTTCCTCATAGCAAGGCTCCTCTTATCCTCTTATTAGTTTGGTTGCCCTTCTCTGCACTTTTTTTTTCAGTTCCCCAATATCCTTTTTGAGAACTGGCGCCCAAAACTGAGCTGCATATTCCAGATGAGGTCTTACTAATGATTTGTACAGGGGGGGAAAATAATGTCTCTATCTCTGGAGTCCATACCTCTCTTAATACAAGAAAGGATTTTGGGCTGTGTAAAAATTGGTAAGGAGGGCACTAATGTTTGTGACACCGTTGGGGTCTTTTAAAGAGCCTATATACTGTAGGTCGGGGTGCGGTGTCCTGAGCAGAGCTTTGCTAGAAGCTTACCTGCCTTGTTGCCATTTCGATGGAAGAAAAGAGCAGAATGAGCTTGATATATCGATTCCTGGTGCCCTGACCAGAGATCAAAGTTTTGTTTGGCTTTTTGCCAGGCTGTGATTGTGGTGGGGTTGCGGGCGTGAGCTAGGTCTCTATGGGCTGAACGAAGAGCTTTGCTCACTTGGCGGTAGTTTAGGGAGGATTTCTTTTTAAATTGAGCTGCGTAAGAAATTATGCGACCCCTTAGGAAAGCCTTCCCGCTTTCCCAGAATAGGTTGGGGGAAGAAAGATGTGAACTATTTGTTTCACAGTATTCTGCCCATGCAGCCTGCAGGGTGATTTTCAGGTCTTCATTTTTGGCCAAAAATGAGGGGAATCGCCAAACGTTGGGGCGGAGGGGGGATGTAAGCCCTGAAATCTGCAGAGAAATTGGAGAGTGGTCCGAGATTGCCATGTTTTCGATGCAAGATGAAGAGATCATTGGGGTGAGAGCTGGAGAGGAGAAAAGGTAGTCTATACGCGACCATGACTTGTGTGGAGATGAGAAAAAGGAGAATTCCCTGTCGGTGGGGTGTGAGAGGCGCCAGATGTCGGTGAGGCAGAGGGTATCAATGGATTGGGAGAGGAGAGTGCTAGTGTTTGTCAGTTTGCCTGGTGTAGAGGGGGAGGGAGAACGGTCTTCAGTGGGGTGCATTACAGCATTGAAGTCACCACCTAATAAATGTAGGGTCTCTGAGACTTGGAGAACCCAAGAGGTGAGATCCTGGAAGAAGGCTTGGCCGGGAGAGTTGATTGCATACACATTGGACACAGCTATGTCTCGGTCTGCAATGGATAGGTGGACTGTGAGTCTGCGACCCTGGGTATCCGCATCTACTGAGCGGACCTTGTGTTGGTGGTTTTTATTGATGAGGATGGCAACTCCTGCCTTGCGTCCCATAGCGGGAGAGCAGTGGACTGAGTCCACCCAGAGCTTTCGAAGTCTGGAGGCATCATCATTACCCAGATGGGTTTCTTGTAACAGGGCGATGTCAGTGTGTAGTCTTTTAAGATGACGGAGGATTTGCATACGCTTATGAGGGGAGCGTAGCCCCTTGACATTCCACGAAATTACCTTTAGGTGATTCCTGTTCTCAGGGGGAGCCATGGCAGAGTCTTGATGTGATTGTTGAAGGTCATGTCCGGGGAGCGGTATACACCTGCGATGGCCCTCCCCGGCCAGGAATCTTCCACATACTGAATAAGAACAATTGAAGAAGGCACAAAAATTAGTATCAACAGGTAAAAACAAAACATTATAAAGCTGCTGTGAGCGGGAGGGAGGTTAAACCTCCACTGAACTTTTTGAAACTTCTCTTTTTTCCTCATGGAGTACTTGTCCACAGTGTACCCACCATTGATAGCTCCTTAGTGTAGTAGGAGTGGGTAGGCAGGACCGAGGAGGAGGGGGGGCTGAGATGGGAGGGGAAGATGAGAAAAAGAGGGGGAGGGAGGGGGGGTGGTAGAAAACAAGGGAGGGGGGGCACCATAATAACTGTACATCTGAGTATTATGCCTTAGATATAGTAGGATCAATGCATATGCTATGAGCTACTTAAGCAATCTAGTTCCCAAGGACAATCAGGATCAGGAGGACCAAAGAGATTGACATGGGAAGTAGAAATAGGAACTCAGAGGTATTCCCTAGATTAGTGACATATCAAACCAAACCGCATCGGCCGACGGGGTAAGTTCAGGAGCAGTTCCAACGGGTTCTCAGAATCCAACCTGAGGAGGAAGAAAATTCTAGTGCAAAGAGAATCTTAGATGTTGTCAAGTGGGGTTATTTCTTCAAAGTCAACTGGTGGGATTGCGGGCCTCTAGTTGACCGAATCGGACCCTCTTATAGGGAGGCTTCTGAGGGCTTAGTTGATTACGTGATGACAGGGCAGATTTCCTGGGCGATTGAAGGTCTTGAGAGTTGGGAGGGGGTCCCTGGTCCATGTCCGATGGATGAACGTTGGCAAGGTAATGTTCTGCATCTCTTGGAGAGGAGAATGAGAGACATTCCCCTGTCTCGGATTGAATGTGTAGAATGGCCGGTGTACGCCAGGCTGAATTTGATATGCTGGCGTAGAGCTGGGAGCAAATAGATGAGAATTCCTTACCTTTACGCATCACCTCCAGGGAATAGTCAGCAAAAATTAGGAGAGAGTTGTCTTCAAAAGAGAGTGAGCGTTTTTTGCGGAAGGCCTGTAGGATGGCTTGCTTGTCCGCGTAATTTAGAAAACAAACAATGACTGGTCTGGGCCTGGTACGCTGGTCAGATAGCTGGCCAATTCTGTGCGACCTTTCCACCGTGCAGGGGGACTTTAGGCCCAGAAGCTGCGGGATGTTGGTAGAACAGATGGTATGGAGAGAACACTGGTTGAAGGATTCTGGTAGACCGATTATACGCAGATTGTTCCTTCTGGACCTATTCTCAAGGTCATCGAGCTTGTTCTGTAGTTCTTTCTGCTGGGTGGTAAGTCTGGCTATGGTAGCGGATAGGGCTGCTGTGTCATCTTCCACCACTCCACTCCTCTCCTCAGCATGTTCAATTGTGGCTGATTGCTGCTGAAGGTCTCTGTGAAGCTGTTCCAGCCCCTTGTGGACGGCCTTTTCTATTGCTTCTATGACCATCGGGGTGAGGAGGGTGATGACCACCTGGGCTATACCCGTAGGGGATGCCGGGTCTGGAGAAGGCTCAGTTGGGGGCCCCGTGAGGCCTATTTGGAAGGTGGGATTCGGGAGAACGATCGGTGGAGCGATCGTTGTATCGCTGCGTGCCGGAGCTGCGGCCGCCATGTTGGCTGCAGCATGCGCGCTGTCCCCGTCTTGTTGTTGAGCTGGGAGGGAGGACGAACGGCTCGCCGGTCGTTCTAAAAAGCGATCCATACCGCCTGCGTGGTGTTCCCCTGGGTATGGGGGTAGGAAAGGAGAGTGTTACCTCGGTCAGAGTGCTTTTAAAGCCGATTTTAGAGGAGCGTGGCAGGAGCTCTCTTCCCCTAGCTCCTCTCCATGCAGGCGCCTGAACCGGAAGGTTGCATGCTATTATTAACCACTTCCCTACCATCGTATGCTCAAGGATGGCCGAGAAGTGGTTGCGTTATCCTGACTGGGCGTCATATGACGTCCAGCAGGATAACATGCCGGGGGGGGCGTGCATCGCAGCAATCAGTGGTGTGGGGGAATCAGTCTGACCCCCCCCCGCATTACCGATCTCGGTAAAGCACTTCCATCTGAAGCGCTTTACTATGTGATCAGCAGTGACCAATCACGGCTGGTCACAGTGTAAACAGGAAGAGCCATTTATCGGCTTTTCCTGTACTCGAGTCTGCAAACCTGAGGAGAGCCAATCGGCTTCTCTCCTGACAGGGGGGGTCTGTGCTGGTGGTTTATCAGCACAGCCCCCCCTGTGATCGCCACCCTAGACCACCAGGGAGACTGTACAGGGACCTCCAGGGATGTGCCCACCCAGGACCGCCAGGGAGCTGACCAGGGACCACCAGGTAGCTGATCGTGACCACCAGAGAGGCCACCAGGTAAATGGCACAGTGCCAAACATGGATGGCACTCAGCGCCACCTTCATATGCCACCCTAGGCTACCAGGGAAATGGCCCTATCATTGCATTTGTCACCTGCTGCCCACCAGTGCCCTTATCAGTGCATACCAGTGCCACCTATCAGTGCCACCTACCAGTGTCACCTACCAGTGCCACCTATCAGTGCCCGGTGATGCCTATGAGTGCCAATTAGCGCCGCCTATGAGTGCCCATCAGTGCCGCTTATCAGTGCTGCATATCAGTGCCCATCAGTGCTGCATATCAGTTCCACCTATCAGTGCCCGTCAGTGCTGTTTATCAGTGCCGCCTATCAGTGCCCATCATTGCTGCATATAAGTGCCTCATCATCAGTGCCTGTCAGTGCCACCTCATCAGTGCCGCCTCATCATTGCCAATCAGTACTGCCTCATCAGTGCCTGTCAGTGTAGCCTCATCAGTGCCTTTCAGTGATGGAGAAAATGTACTTATTTACAAAGTTTTGTGACAGAAAGAGAGAAAAAAATTTATTTTTCAAAATTTTCGGTCTTTTGTTATTTGTATCGCAAAAAATAAAAACCACAGAGATGATCAAATACCACCAAAAGAAGGCTCTATTTATGGGAACAAAATGATAGAAATTCTGTTTGGGTACAGTGCTGTATGACCGTGCAATTGTCATTCAAAGCGCAACAGTACTGAAAGCTGAAAATTGGTCTGGTGGAGAAGTGTCCTAAGTGCCTGGTATTGAAGTGGTTAAGCTTATGATCTACCCCTGCCTTTATCTAACACCCCCTACTACCCCTGCCTTTATCTAACACCCCACTACTCCCTGCCTTTATCTAACACCCCCCTACTACTCCTGCCTTTATGTAACACCCGCCTACTACCCCTGCCTGTATCTAACACCCACCGACCACCCCTGCCTGTATCTAACACCCCCCTACCACCCCTGCCTGTATCAAACACCCCCCTACTACCCCTGCCTGTATCTAACACCCCCCTACCACCCCTGCCTGTATCTAACACCCCCTGCCTGTATCTAACACCCCCTACTACCCCTGCCTGTATCTTTATCTCGGAAGAAAACCACCATAAACTAGTAGAGACACCAAAAAT
>BLSH010517992.1:571032-585169 GCA_018402905.1 Glandirana rugosa | reverse complement strand
TTAAGGTATCTTATTTCGTCGTGTCCGACATCTTAAGGTATTTTATTTCGTCGTGTCCGACATCTTAAGGTATCTTATTTCGTCGTGTCCGACATCTTAAGGTATTTTATTTCGTCGTGTCTGACGTCTTAAGGTATCTTATTTCGTCGTGTCTGACGCCTTAAGGTATCTTATTTCGTCGTGTCCGACATCTTAAGGTATCTTATTTCGTCGTGTCTGACGTCTTAAGGTATCTTATTACGGAATTCTACAGCCTGTGCTGCTTTATTTTATGGAATTCTACAGCCTGTGCTGCTTTATTCTATGGAATTCCGCAGTCTGCGCTGCTTTATTCTATGGAATACTACAGCCTGTGCTGCTTTATTCTATGGAATTCTACAGTCTGTGCTGCTTTATTCTATATAATTCTGCAGTCTGTGCTGCATTATTCTATGGAATTCTACAGCCTGTGCTGCTTTATTCTATGGAATACTGCAGCCTGTGCTGCTTTATTCTATGGAATTCTACAGTCTGTGCTGCATTATTCTATGGAATTCTACAGCCTGTGCTGCTTTATTCTATGGAATACTGCAGCCTGTGCTGCTTTATTCTATGGAATTCTACAGTCTGTGCTGCTTTATTCTATGGAATTCTGCAGTCTGTGCTGCTTTATTCTATGGAATTCTACAGTCTGTGCTGCTTTATTCTATGGAATTCTACAGCCTGTGCTGCTTTATTCTATGGAATTCTACAGTCTGTGCTGCTTTATTCTATGGAATTCTACAGCCTGTGCTGCTTTATTCTATGGAATTATGCAGTCTGTGCTGCTTTATTCTATGGAATTCTACAGTCTGTGCTGCTTTATTCTATGGAATTCTACAGTCTGTGCTGCTTTATTCTATGGAATTCTACAGTCTGTGCTGCTTTATTCTATGGAATTCTACAGCCTGTGCTGCTTTATTCTATGGAATTCTGCAGCCTGTGCTGCTTTATTCTATTTAAATTCTACAGCCTGTGCTGCTTTATTCTATGGAATTCCACAGCCTGTGCTGCTTTATTCTATGGAATTCTACAGTCTGTGCTGCTTTATTCTAAGGAATTCTACAGCCTGTGCTGCTTTATTCTATGGAATTCCACAGTCTGTGCTGCTTTATTCTATGGAATTCTACAGCCTGTGCTGCTTTATTCTATGGAATTCCGCAGTCTGCGCTGCTTCGTTCTATGGAATTCTACAGCCTGTGGTGCTTTATTCTATGGAATGCTACAGCCTGTGCTGCTTTATTCTATGGAATTCTACAGTCTGTGCTGCTTTATTCTATGGAATTCTACGGTCTGTGCTGCTTTATTCTATGGAATTCCGCAGTCTGTGCTGCTTTATTCTATGGAATTCAACAGTCTGTGCTGCTTTATTCTATGGAATTCTACAGCCTGTGCTGCTTTATTCTATGGAATTCTACAGCCTGTGCTGCTTTATTCTATGGAATTCCGCAGTCTGTGCTGCTTTATTCTATGGAATTCTACAGTCTGTGCTGCATTATTCTATGGAATTCTACAGTCTGTGCTGCTTTATTCTATGGAATTCTACAGTCTGTGCTGCTTTATTCTATGGAATTCTACAGCCTGTGCTGCATTATTCTATGGAATTCTACAGCCTGTGCTGCTTTATTCTATGGAATTCCGCAGTCTGTGCTGCTTTATTCTATGGAATTCTACAGTCTGTGCTGCATTATTCTATGGAATTCTACAGTCTGTGCTGCTTTATTCTATGGAATTCTACAGTCTGTGCTGCTTTATTCTATGGAATTCTACAGCCTGTGCTGCTTTATTCTATGGAATTCCACAGTCTGTGCTGCTTTATTCTATGGAATTCTACAGCCTGTGCTGCTTTATTCTATGGAATTCCGCAGTCTGCGCTGCTTCATTCTATGGGATTCTACAGCCTGTGCTGCTTTATTCTATGGAATTCTACAGTCCGTGCTGCTTTATTCTATGGAATTCTACAGCCTGTGTTGCTTTATTCTATGGAATTCTACAGTCTGTGCTGCTTTATTCTATGGAATTCTACAGCCTGTGCTGCTTTATTCTATGGAATTCTACAGCCTGTGCTGCTTTATTCTATGGAATTCTAAAGTCTGTGCTGCATTATTCTATGGAATTCTACAGTCTGTGCTGCTTTATTCTATGGAATTCTGCAGTCTGTGCTGTTTTCTTTTATGGAATTCTATAGTCTGTGCTGCTTTATTCTATGAAATTCTGCAGTCGGTGCTGCTTTATTCTATGGAATTCCGCAGCCTGTGCTACTTTATTCTATGGAATTCTACAGCCTGTGCTGCTTTATTCTATGGAATTCCACAGTCTGTGCTGCTTTATTCTATGGAATTCTACAGCCTGTGCTGCTTTATTCTATGGAATTCCACAGTCTGAGCTGCTTTATTCTATGGAATTCTACAGCCTGTGCTGCTTTATTCTATGGAATTCTACAGCCTGTGCTGCTTTATTCTATGGAATTCTACAGTCTGTGCTGCATTATTCTATGGAATTCTACAGTCTGTGCTGCTTTATTCTATGGAATTCTACAGCCTGTGCTGCTTTATTCTATGGAATTCTACAGCCTGTGCTGCTTTATTCTATGGAATTCTAAAGTCTGTGCTGCATTATTCTATGGAATTCTACAGTCTGTGCTGCTTTATTCTATGGAATTCTGCAGTCTGTGCTGCTTTATTTTATGGAATTCTACAGCCTGTGCTGCTTTATTCTATGGAATTCTACAGCCTGTGCTGCTTTATTTTATGGAATTCTACAGTCTGTGCTGCTTTATTCTATGGAATTCTGCAGCCTGTGCTGCTTTATTCTATGGAATTCCGCAGTCTGCGCTGCTTTATTCTATGGAATACTACAGCCTGTGCTGCTTTATTCTATGGAATTCTACAGTCTGTGCTTCTTTATTCTATGGAATTCTACAGTCTGTACTGCTTTATTCTATGGAATTCCACAGTCTGAGCTGCTTTATTCTATGGAATTCTATAGTCTGTGCTTCTTTATTCTATGGAATTCTACAGTCTGTACTGCTTTATTCTATGGAATTCCACAGCCTGTGCTGCTTTATTCTATGGAATTCTACAGTCTGTGCTGCTTTATTCTATGGAATTCCACAGTCTGTGCTGCTTTATTCTATGGAATTCTACAGTCTGTGCTGCTTTATTCTATGGAATTCTACAGTCTGTGCTGCTTTATTCTATGGAATTCCACAGTCTGTGCTGCTTTATTCTATGGAATTCCACAGTCTGTGCTGCTTTATTCTATGGAATTCTACAGTCTGTGCTGCTTTATTCTATGGAATTCTACAGCCTGTGCTGCTTTATTCTATGGAATTCTACAGTCTGTGCTGCTTTATTCTATATAATTCTGCAGTCTGTGCTGCTTTATTCTATGGAATTCTACAGTCTGTGCTGCTTTATTCTATGGAATTATACAGCCTGTGCTGCTTTATTCTATGGAATTCTACAGTCTGTGCTGCTTTATTCTATGGAATTCTACAGCCTGTGCTGCTTTATTCTATGGAATTCTACAGTCTGTGCTGCATTATTCTATGGAATTCTGCAGTCTGTGCTGCTTTATTCTATGGAATTCTACAGCCTGTGCTGCTTTATTCTATGGAATTCCGCAGTCTGTGCTGCTTTATTCTATGGAATTCTGCAGTCTGTGCTGCTTTATTTTATGGAATTCTACAGCCTGTGCTGCTTTATTCTATGGAATTCTACAGCCTGTGCTGCTTTATTTTATGGAATTCTACAGCCTGTGCTGCTTTATTCTATGGAATTCCGCAGTCTGCGCTGCTTTATTCTATGGAATACTACAGCCTGTGCTGCTTTATTCTATGGAATTCTACAGTCTGTGCTGCTTTATTCTATGGAATTCTACAGCCTGTGCTGCTTTATTCTATGGAATTCCACAGTCTGTGCTGCTTTATTCTATGGAATTCTACAGCCTGTGCTGCTTTATTCTATGGAATTCCACAGTCTGAGCTGCTTTATTCTATGGAATTCTATAGTCTGTGCTTCTTTATTCTATGGAATTCTACAGTCTGTGCTGCTTTATTCTATGGAATTCTGCAGTCTGTGCTGCTTTATTCTATGGAGTTCTACAGTCTGTGCTGCTTTATTCTATGGAATTCTGCAGTCTGTGCTGCTTTATTCTATGGAATTCTACAGTCTGTGCTGCTTTATTCTATGGAATTCTACAGTCTGTGCTGCTTTATTCTATGGAATTCCACAGCCTGTGCTGCTTTATTCTATGGAATTCTACAGTCTGTGCTGCTTTATTCTAAGGAATTCTACAGCCTGTGCGGCTTTATTCTATGGAATTCCACAGCCTGTGCTGCTTTATTCTATGGAATTCTGCAGTCTGTGCTGCTTTATTCTATGGGATTTTGCAGCCTGTGCTGCTTTATTCTATAGAATTCTGCAGCCTATGCTGCTTTATTCTATGGAATTCTACAGCCTGTGCTGCTTTATTCTATGAAATTCCACAGCCTGTGCTGCTTTATTCTATGGAATTCTACAGCCTGTGCTGCTTTATTCTATGGAATTCTACAGCCTGTGCTGCTTTATTCTATGGAATTCTACAGCCTGTGCTGCTTTATTCTATGGAATTTTGCAGTCTGTGCTGCTTTATTCTATGGAATTCCACAGTCTGTGCTGCTTTATTCTATGGAATTCTACAGTCTGTGCTACTTTATTCTAGGGAATTTTGCAGTCTGTGCTGCTTTATTCTATGGAATTCTGCAGTCTGTGCTGCTTTATTCTATGGAATTCTACAGCCTGTGCTGCTTTATTCTATGGAATTCTGCAGCCTGTGCTGCTTTATTTTTATGGAATTTTGCAGCCTGTGCTGCTTTATTCTACGGAATTCTGCAGCCTATGCTGCTTTATTCTATGGAATTTTTCAGCCTGTCCTGCTTTATTCTATGGAATTCTACAGCCTGTGCTGCTTTATTCTATGGAATTTTCAGTCTGTGCTGCTTTATTCTATGGAATTCTGCAGTCTGTGCTGCTTTATTCTATGGAATTTTGCAGTCTGTGCTGCTTTATTCTATGGAATTTTGCAGTCTGTGCTGCTTTATTTTATGGAATTCTACAGCCTGTGCTGCTTTATTCTATGGAATTCTACAGCCTGTGCTGCTTTATTCTATGGAATTCTACAGCCTGTACTGCTTTATTCTATGGAATTCTACAGCATGTGCTGCTTTATTCTATGGAATTCTACAGCCTGTGCTGCTTTATTCTATGGAATTCTACAGGCTGTGCTGCTTTATTCTATGGAATTCTACAGGCTGTGCTGCTTTATTCTATGGCATTCTACAGTCTGAGCTGCTTTATTCTATGGAATACTACAGCCTGCGCTGCTTTATTCTATGTAATTCTACAGTCTGTGCTGCTTTATTCTATGTAATTCAGCTGTCTGTGCTGCTTTATTCTATGGAATTCTATAGTCTGTGCTGCTTTATTCTATGGAATTCTACAGCCTGTGCTGCTTTATTCTATGGAATTCTACAGTCTGTACTGCTTTATTCTATGGAATTCTACAGCATGTGCTGCTTTATTCTATGGAATTCTACAGCCTGTGCTGCTTTATTCTATGGAATTCTACAGGCTGTGCTGCTTTATTCTATGGAATTCTACAGGCTGTGCTGC
Source organism: Glandirana rugosa (assembly GCA_018402905.1). Taxonomy (NCBI): domain Eukaryota; kingdom Metazoa; phylum Chordata; class Amphibia; order Anura; family Ranidae; genus Glandirana; species Glandirana rugosa. The sequence goes on along the minus strand of BLSH010517992.1, from coordinate 579,497 downwards.
TTTATTCTATGGAATTCTACAGTCTGAGCTGCTTTATTCTATGGAATACTACAGCCTGCGCTGCTTTATTCTATGTAATTCTACAGTCTGTGCTGCTTTATTCTATGTAATTCAGCTGTCTGTGCTGCTTTATTCTATGGAATTCTATAGTCTGTGCTGCTTTATTCTATGGAATTCTGCAGTCTGTGCTGCTTTATTCTATGGAATTCTACAGCCTGTGCTGCTTTTTTCCATGGAATTCTGCAGCCTGTGCTGCTTCATTCTATGGAATTCTACAGTCTGTGCTGCTTTATTCTATGGAATTTTGCAGTCTGTGCTGGTTTATTCTATGGAATTCCACAGTCTGTGCTGCTTTATTCTATGGAATTCTGCAGTCTGTGCTGCTTTATTCTATGGAGTTCTACAGTCTGTGCTGCTTTATTCTATGGAATTCTGCAGTCTGTGCTGCTTTATTCTATGGAATTCTACAGTCTGTGCTGCTTTATTCTATGGAATTCCACAGTCTGTGCTGCTTTATTCTATGGAATTCCACAGTCTGTGCTGCTTTATTCTATGGAAATCTACAGTCTGTGCTGCTTTATTCTATGTAATTTTACAGCCTGTGCTGCTTTATTCAATGGAATACTGCAGCCTGTGCTGCTTTATTCTATGTAATTCTACAGCCTGTGCTGCTTTATTCTATGGAATTCTACAGCCTGTGCTGCTTTATTCTATGGAATTTTGCAGCCTGTGCTGCTTTATTCTATGGAATTCTGCAGCCTATGCTGCTTTATTCTATGGAATTCTACAGCCTGTGCTGCTTTATTCTATGGAATTCTACAGTCTGTACTGCTTTATTCTATGGAATTCTACAGCCTGTACTGCTTTATTCTATGGAATTTTTCAGCCTGTCCTGCTTTATTCTATGGAATTCTACAGCCTGTGCTGCTTTATTCTATGGAATTTTCAGTCTGTGCTGCTTTATTTTATGGAATTCTGCCGTCTGTGCTGCTTTATTCTATGGAATTCTACAGCCTGTACTGCTTTATTCTATGGAATTCTACAGCATGTGCTGCTTTATTCTATGGAATTCTACAGCCTGTGCTGCTTCATTCTATGGAATTCTACAGCCTGTGCTGCTTTATTCTATGGAATTCTACAGGCTGTGCTGCTTTATTCTATGGCATTCTACAGTCTGCGCTGCTTTATTCTATGTAATTCTACAGTCTGTGCTGCTTTATTCTATGTAATTCAGCTGTCTGTGCTGCTTTATTCTATGGAATTCTATAGTCTGTGCTGCTTTAGTCTATGGAATTCTGCAGTCTGTGCTGCTTTATTCTATGGAATTCTACAGCCTGTGCTGCTTTTTTTCTATGGAATTCTGCAGCCTGTGCTGCTTCATTCTATGGAATTCTACAGCCTGTGCTGCTTTATTCTATGGAATTCTACAGCCTGTGCTGCTTTATTCTATGGAATTCTACAGCCTGTGCTGCTTTATTCTATGGAATTCTACAGTCTGTGCTGCTTTATTCTATGGAATTCTACAGCCTGTGCTGCTTCATTCTATGGAATTCTACAGCCTGTGCTGCTTTATTCTATGGAATTCTACAGCCTGTGCTGCTTTATTCTATGGAAATCTACAGTCTGTGCTGCTTTATTCTATGTAATTCTACAGCCTGTGCTGCTTTATTCTATGGAATACTGCAGCCTATGCTGCTTTATTCTATGGAATTCTACAGTCTGTGCTGCTTTATTCTATGGAATACTGCAGTCTGTGCTGCTTTATTCTATGGAATTCTACAGTCTGTGCTGCTTTATTCTATGGAATTCTATAGTCTGTGCTTCTTTATTCTATGGAATTCTACAGTCTGTGCTGTTCTCTTCTATGGAATTCTACAGTCTGTGCTGTTTGATTCTTTACAATTCTGCAGTCTGTGCTGCTTTATTCTATGGAATTCTACAGTCTGTGCTGTTCGATTCTATAAAATGCTGAGGTCTGTGCAGTTTGATTCTATAAAATGCTGCAGTCTGTGCTGGTTGTATCTATAAGATTCTACAGCCTGTGCTGTCTTATCCCATGTAATTCTGCAGTCTGTGCTGTTTTATTCTATACACTTCTGCAGTCAGTGCTGCTTTAGTTTATGGAATTCTGCAGTTTATGCTGCTTTATTGTATAACATTCTGCAATCTGTGCTGTTTTATATTGTGGAATTCTACAGCTTGGGCTGTTTGATTCTATAAAATTCTGCAGACTGTGCTGTTTTATTCCAAATAATTTTACAGTTTATGTTGTTTGATTCTATAGAATGCTACAGACTGTGCTGTTTTATTCTATAGAATTTTATGAACTGTGCTGTTTGATTCTATGAAAGTTCATAGTCTGTGCTGTTTTGTACTGTGGAATGTTACAGTCTATGCAGTTTTATTCCATAGAAGGAAAATGCCAGCAAACTCATATGGCAGGGTTGGCATGCATCATGGGGAAGGTGCGCATGTTAAGAGGCACTACCTCTGCTGTGCCTAGGCAGGGATCAGTCCAGTAACATTAACCGGTATGTCTGTGCTGTTTATTCTATGAAATTCTACAGTTTGTGCTGTTTTATTCCAAAGAATTTTACAGTCTGTTTGATTCTATAGAACGCTACAGGCTGTGCTATTTTATTCTATATCGTTTAAAAACTGTGCTGTTTGATTATATGAAATTTCACGGTCTGTGCTGTTTTATAATATAAAATGTTACACTCTATGCTGTTTTATTCTATATAATGTAATTGACTGTGCTGGTTTATTTCATATAAGTCTATAGTCTGTGCTGTTTTATTCTATATAGTTCTACAATCTGCGCTTTTTATTCCATGGAATTCCACAGTGTATGCTGCTTTATGTGTTTGAGTGTACCAGGCAGCCCAACAAGCCACAACAAGCACCACCAACCATGGATGCTGGGAGTCGGAGGATTGCACCCATAAGATTTTATTGTGTATACCTGTGTACATATATGAATTTGATGGATCGGGGTATTTTTCATCATGTAATTCATTTTTGATTTAACATTATTCTGCTGCTTAATTGTTCTATCATTTGGCATCTTGATTTCCTATATATACAGTATCTCACAAAAGTGAGTACACCCCTCACATTTGTGTAAATATTTTATTGTATCTTTTCATGTGACAACACTGAAGAAATGACACTTTGCTACAATGTAAAGTAGTGAGTGTACAGCTTGTATAACAGTGTAAATTTGCTGTCCCCTCAAAACAACTCAACACACAGCAATTGATGTCTAAACCGCTGGCAACAAAAGTGAGTACACTCCTAAGTGAAAATGTCCAAATTGGGACAAAGTGTCAATATTTTGTGTGGCCACCATTATTTTCCAGCCCTGCCTTGGGCATGGAGTTCACCAGAGCTTCACAGGTTGGCACTGGAGTCCTCTTCCCCTCCTCCATGACGACATCACAGAGCTGGTGGATGTTAGAGACCTTGAGCTCCCCCACCTTCCATTTGAGGATGTCCCACAGATGCTCAATAGGGTTTAGGTCTGGAGATGCTTGGCCAGTCCATCACCTTTACCCTCAGCTTCTTTAGCAAGGCAGTGGTCGTCTTGGAGGTGTTTGGGGTCGTTTATGTTGGAATATTGCCCTGTGGCCCAGTCTCTGAAGGGAGGGGATCATGCTCTGCTTCAGTATATCACAGTACATGTTGGCATTCATGGTTCTCTCAATGAACTGTGGCTCCCCAGTGCTGGCAGCACTCATGCAGCCCCAGACCATGACACTCCCACCACCATGCGTGACTGTAGGCAAAACACACTTGTCTTTGTACTCCTCACCTGGTTGCCGCCACACACGCTTGACACCATCTGAACCAAATAAGTTTATCTTGGTCTCATCAGATTACAGGAAATGGTTCCAGTAATCCATGTCCTTAGTCTGCTTGTCTTCAGCAAACTGTTTGCAGGCTTTCTTGTGCATCATCTTTAGAAGAGGCTTCCTTCTAGGATGACAGCCATGCAGACCAATTTGATGCAGTGTGCGGCGTATGGTCTGAGCACTGACAGGCTGACCCCCCACCCCTTCAACCTCTGCAGCAATGCTGGCAGCACTCATACGTCTATTTCCCAAAGACAACCTCTGGATATGACACTGAGCATGTGCACTCAACTTCTTTGGTTGACCATGGCGAGGCGCTGTTCTGAGTGGAACCTGTCCTGTTAAACCGCTGTATGGTCTTAACCACCGTGCTGCAGCTCAGTTTCAGAGTCTTGGCAATCTTTTTATAGCCTAGGCCATCTTTATGTAGAGCAACAATTCTTTTTTTTCAGTTCCTCAGAGAGTTCTTTGCCATGAGGTGCCATGTTGAGCTTCCAGTGACCAGTATGAGAGAGTGAGAGCGATAACACCAATTTAAAACACACCTGCTCCCCATTCACACCTGAGCCCTTGTAACACTAACGAGTCACATGACACTAAGGAGGAAAAATGGCTAATTGTGCCCAATTTAGACATTTTCACTTAGGGGTGTACTCATTTTTGTTGCTAGCGGTTTAGACAATAATGGCTGTGTGTTGAGTTATTTTGAGGAGACCGCAAATTTACACTGTTATACAAGCTGTACACTCACTACTTTACATTGTAGCAAAGTGTCATTTCTTCAGTGTTGTCACATGAAAAGATAGAGTAAAATATTTACAAAAATGTGAGGGGTGTATTTACTTTTGTGAGATATTGTATATAGTAATTTTAGAGATGTTAAGGAGGTGAATTCTACAAACTTTTGACAACAATTGGATTGGAGGCTGAAAGGACGGGTCAGAGTTTAGGATTACACCTTGTACCCTGGCATGAGGGGAGGGATTGAGGGTTGCATCTATGATTTTGATGGAAAAGTCATGGAGGAGGGCACGGGCGGGGGGAATATTACCAGCTCAGTTTTAGAGAGATTTAGTTTAAGCAAGTGGTGTGACATCCATGATATGTCAGCTAGAAATGTTAGTAATGTGAGAGGAGACTGAAGGATTGAGGTGAGGAGTAGACAGATAGAGTTGGGTGTCATCGGTGTATAGATGGTATTGGAAGCCTTGGGTGGTTATCAAGTGACCAAGGGAGGAGGTGTAGATAGAGAAGAGAAGGGGCCGAAGAACAGAGCCTTGGGGGACCCCCACAGAGAGAGCAATGGAGAGGAGGAAACAGAGTTGTAGGTAACACTGAAGGAGTGCTGTGATAGGTAGGAGGAGAACCAGGATAGAGCAGAGTCTTGAAGGCCAAGGGAATGGAGTTTATTGAAAAGGAGCGGGTGGTCAGCAGTATCAAAGGCCACAGAGAGATCAAGGAGTAGGAGAATGGAGTATGAGAGGAGACTGAAGGATTGAGGTGAGGAGTAGACAGATAGAGTTGGGTGTTATTGGTGTATAGATGATATTGGAAGCCTTGGGTGATTATCAAGTGACCAAGGGAGGAGGTGTAGATAGAGAAGAGAAGGGGCCGAAGAACAGAGCCTTGGGGGACCCCCACAGAGAGAGCAATGGAGAGGAGGACACAGAGTTGTAGGTAACACTGAAGGAGAGCTGTGATAGGTAGGAGGAGAACCAGGATAGAGCAGAGTCTTGGAGGCCAAGGGAATGGAGTTTATTGAGAAGAAGCGGGTGGCCAGCAGTATCAAAGGCCGCAGAGAGGTCAAGGAGTAGAAGTATGGAGTATTGACCATTGGTTTTAGCAGTTAGTAAAACGTTGCTATGGGTCTATATTGGAGATGAGCGGCGACTTTAGCACAAGGGCGGAGCACGGTGTGGTGGATACATAAAGTTTTAAAAATGCATGAGTTAGCGCTGGTTCAGATATGTGTGATGCGGGAACCAGCGCGATTACAGAGCCGCTTCCCGCATCGCATAACCCCCGCAGGCAGTTCACACTGCCATCTGCGAACCACTTGGTGGATGTCATTACAAAGTTAATGACACCCCCCAGTTTTGCTCACAGATCGCAGTGCGAACTGTGAACTGGCACATGAATCGCATCGCATGGGTGAGAACACCCATGCGATGCGATTCTAGTACGGGAAAAAAGGTACATGCACCTTTTTTTTGCGAATCAAGTGTATGGCTGAACTCGCACTGCTCAGAGATCGCATGTGATCGGCAGCTGCAGTGCGGGTGCGAATCACATGCGATCTCGGAGATCACACATATCTGAACCAGGGCTCAAGGAGTTTACCTATCTCTGATATTCTATATAAAAACTTTTGAAAATTGTGGTCACAGACGCTTAAAAATAAAAGTTACACTGATAAAACTGGAAATGTGGGATTAATTCATTTTATTGTAATTATTTGTCGCATTGCATATAGCTTTGGTACTTTTACAGCACTGGAAGAGTGGTATTAACCCCCAGCAGGGTTGCCAGTAGAAATATATTGTGCATATTTGAAGGAGCATGTTTGTTGTGTATTCACTGTATATACTGTATTCATGAATCGATGATTAATTCATTTATTTAATGCTTGTTGATTACTTTTATTTACACTGTATATATATTAATTATTAATTCAATGTATATAACTAGCAGCAGGATATAGGATTCTTCGTTGTGGTACATATACGATATTTTCAAAAGTATTGGGACAAAGTGCATTTTTAATGACCCTAAAATTTAAAATCACGGTCACCACAATGCACAACAAGAGTGACATTTGAGATATGAATATATACACACTATATTACCAAAAGTATTGGGACGCCTGCCTTTACACGCACATGAACTTTAATGGCATCCCAGTCTTGATCTATAGGGTTCAATATTGAGTTGGCCCACCCTTTGCAGCTATAACAGCTTCACCTCTTCTGGGAAGGCTGTCCACAAGGTTTAGGAGTGTCTATGGGAATGTTTGACCATTCTTCCAGAAGCACAATTGTGAGGTCAGGCACTGATGTTGAATGAGAAGGCCTGGCTTGCAGTCTCCGCTCTAATTCATCCCAAAGGTGTTCTATTGGGTAGAGCTCAGGACTCTGTGCAGGTTAGTCAAGTTCCTCCACTCCAAACTTGCTCATCCATGTCTTTATGGACCTTGCTTTGTGCACCGGTCCAAATCACTTGCTGGAGGGGGGGATTATGGTGTGGGGTTGTTTTTCAGGGACTTGGCCCCTTAGTTCCAGTGAAGAGAACGCTTAAGGCATCAGCATACCAAGACATTTTGGACAATTTCATGCTCCCAACTTTGTGGGAACAGTTTGGGGATGGCCCCTTCCCGTACCAACATGACTGCGCACCAGTGCACAAAGCAAGGTCCATAAAGACATGGATGAGCAAGTTTGGGGTGAAGGAACTTGACTGGCCTGCACAGAGTCCTGACCTCAATCCAATAGAACACCTTTGGGATAAATTAGAGCGGAGACTGTAAGCCAGGCCTTCTCATCCACTTCAGTGCCTGACCTCACAAATACACTTCTGGAAGAATGGTCAAACATTCCCATAGACACTCCTAAACCTTGTGGACAGCCTTCCCAGAAGAGTTGAAGCTGTTATAGCTTCAAAGGGTGGGCCAACTCAATATTGAACCCTACGGACCAAGACTGGGATGCCACTAAAGTTCATGTAAAGGCAGGCGTCCCGATACTTTTGACAATATAGTGTATATCTAAGCAAGCACCATATTGCAACATTGAATATTCTATAGGCTGTGCTGTTTTATTTCCGATCACTCCATAGTCTGTGCTGTTTTATTCTACACCGTTTTATAGTCTGTGCTGTTTTATTCTACATCATTTTATAGTCTGTGCTGTTTTATTCTAAATCATTTTATAGTCTGTGCTGTTTTATTCTACATCATTTTATAGCCTGTGCTGTTTTATTCTACATCGTTTTATAGCCTGTGCTGTTTTATTCTACATCATTTTATAGCCTGTGCTGTTTTATTCTACATAATTTTATAGCCTGTGCTATTTTATTCTACATCGTTTTATAGCCTGTGCTGTTTTATTCTACATCGTTTTATAGCCTGTGCTGTTTTATTCTACATCATTTTATAGCCTGTGCTGTTTTATTCTACATCGTTTTATAGCCTGTGCTGTTTTATTCTACATCGTTTTATAGCCTGTGCTGTTTTATTCTACATCGTTTTATAGCCTGTGCTGTTTTATTCAACATCGTTTTATAGCCTGTGCTGTTTTATTCTACATCATTTTATAGCCTGTGCTGTTTTATTCTACATCATTTTATAGCCCGTGCTGTTTTATTCTACATCGTTTTATAGCCTGTGCTGTTTTATTCTACATCGTTTTATAGCCTGTGCTGTTTTATTCTACATCGTTTTATAGCCTGTGCTGTTTTATTCTGCATCATTTTAATGTCTGTGCTGTTTCACTCTCCCTACACCTCCTAGCACCCTACACCTCCATTTTGCACACTGGGGCCATTAGCACCGTCTGATAGCCCTGACTACCCTGCTGGCCTTGTAGGGGGGGGGGGGGTTGGGATTCCATTCTTATT
>BLSH010517992.1:554212-569058 GCA_018402905.1 Glandirana rugosa | reverse complement strand
AAAAAAAAAAAGAAATTGATGGGTATTTAGAAATGTAGAAAAACGTGCAAGCTGAAATGCAGAAATGGGAATAGTCAATAGAAAGGTACAAGTCAACGTGCAAGGTGAAGAATAGCTGTAGAAAATGGTTGCTGAGGCAATAGAGATGGTGGCTCTCTTGGCTGCAAGCATTCTCAAATATATGGCATAGAAATAAAAGAACAGATGTGGCACAAGGTGTTAATGGAACCATATAGGTCTGTAAAAAGTCTTTTTTTGACCAAAAACCGGCCAACGGTTGAGCAAAATAAGCCATCGGTGGGAAGATTCTGTTTTAGCGTTAGCTCTGTATGGGATGGTGGTGGACCATGCATGAAGGGAAGCGTGGCCTTCTTGAAGACACCTACTGATAGGGTGCTTAAAAGATTGTCTGTATCAGTGACAAAATCTATGAAACAGAGCCATGATTAGGTTGTATATTATGATTAGCTGTGTTCAATGATTAAAGATGACTAGTTTTGGCGTTGTGGTGACTATCCTCAGAGCTCAAAGGCCCCATGACCGTGCAGCCCCCTGTTCTATGGACGAAAGCCAATAGGCTCATCGCTTTTGAATGTATAGGTGATGAGGGGCCGAAAAGTGTGCCAATCTCTTAAGCGACTCAACCGGCCCTGACTGTAGCTTTCTGCCAAGTTGGGATATGTTGGGTTTGGAGAATATTTTTGGAAACTTACTTGGGGCCGTGACTCCATGAGCTGATATAGGGATCAATGGGATCCTTTTCTACAACACAAGAGCAATGAATAAAAAGATATTTATAAAAAAGGAGTTATAAATGATAGCACACTCTTGCTTTCCCTATAAAATAAATACAGGATTTCCTTCATAATTCATCGTAGTCCTATTAGAAAGGTCCCACGCCAAACTGTCCAGGGCTAAAAGAGGTCAAGACTTACAATCCTTTGACAATCATTAATATCCAATTACTGGGGAGATGTTGAGTTATAGTGTATCTAAAGCCAACATTCCTTTTGTTTTGGATGGAGTAGCAAGGGGTTAGAACCCCTGCTAGATTTTTATTGATATTTGTGCTCCCTGTTAGGGAGGTTGAGGGCCCACTGACACTTGCATGGCAATGTACCTGCTCTGTGTGCAGTGTGCTGCAATGCCATTCATTGTGCTGCACTGGACACATTACACTGCAGCGCACCACAATGCATACAATGTGTGTTGTGACACGCTGCATTGTTAAAAAAGAGGTCATGCGTTGGCAACCCATTCATAACATGGGCTGCCTTGAGGCCTCGTTTACACACGGGCGTACTGCAGCATACACCCGTACGATGGCTGTGTATGCCTGCATGGGGATGCACAGGTGTTCTTTGCATGCCAGTACAGGCAGTCCTATTCATGTCAATTGGGATGCAGCAGCTGCAAGGACACAGCTGCTTCTCCCAAATTAACAGTCATGTGGTACATGGTCCCAAATGCATACTGTCTGTGTTCAAGGCCGTGCACCCATACATACAGATGTGAAATTGGTAGCAGACACTTTATCCCAGTTGACATGCACGTGGATGCATGGAACACCTGTGCATCTCCGCGCTGCCAAACACAGCCCTAACGGCGGTGTAAGCTGTAGTACAAGGTCCAGCACTACGCAAGCCACAATACACATACGTGTGAATGGGCCTTTGCACTCTCTATTTCTCCAGGTAACCATTGGCACAGATTGGGGAAAATCCAATATTTTAGGTTATCACCAGAACGGCAAGAGCGTTGAAATCTGTCCAGTGTGGCAACATTTGTTCTGGTATGGGAGAAAATTTTCTCACATTTTCAACACAACAGGAAGTGAAATGGAATCTCTCCAATGGGAAAAAAATTGTATCAAATACTTACCGTAATTTTTCTTTCCTGGTGCAAATCCATGGCAGCAAAATACCACATATATGCTGCCATGTTGGTGCTAGGAAAACGGAAAGTTTTATCAAATTCTTACCGTAATTTTTCTTTCCTGATGCCAATCCATGGCAGCATACTACCACATATACAGTAGGTTGCCACTTTAGCACCAGGAAAATTGTATCAAATTCTTACCATAATTTTTCTTTCCTGGTGCCAAGCCAAGTACCACATGTATGCTGCCATGTTGGCACCAGGAAAATGGAAAATTGTATCAAATTCCTATCATAATTTTCCTTTCCCGGTGCAAATTCATGGCAGCAGCGTACCACATGTATGCTGCCATGTTAGCGCCGGGAAAATGGAAAATTGTATCAAATTCTTACCGTAATTTGTCTTTCCCGGTGCCAAGCCATGGCAGCAAGGTACCACATGTATGCTTACATGTTGGTGCCAGGAAAATGGAAAATTGTATCAAATTTTTACCGTAATTTTTCTTTCCTGGTGCCAATCCATGGCAGCAAAGTACCACATGTATGCTGCCATGTTGGCACCAGGAAAATGCTAAATTTTATCAAATTCCTATCATAATTTTTCTTTCCTGGTGCCAATCCATGACAGCAATGTACCACTTGTATGCTGCCATGTTGGTGCCAAGAAAAAGGAAAATTGTATAAAATACTTACTGTAATTTTCCTTTCCTGGCACCAGTCTATGGCACCAGACAATTTTAATCAATACCTTCTCTATTCAACTTGTATTTAGATACACAAACAATTATTTAGTTATCCTTCAATAAAAGCTGATCTCTAGGGGATATTTAAAGGAAAATACCATACGAAATGATTTTCGACTGAATATCTTTGGCGATTCATGAGCTTTGAAGGAACATATTATTAGAAGTCATGAACTTACATTTGTAACCTCATACCATGTATCCAAATCAGGGGAGGACGGAGCTGGTAAGTGGGGGGGGGGGGCAGGGCTCCTGGGCCATGACTAATATGAAATGAAATGTATGAGTGGAGCTACAACCCCATAAAGTATCCAAGCTCCAATGATACACTGAGTGCCGGCATCTACAGAGTCCCAATAAGTAATTCTGCACCAGACTCCAGTCAACCCACGTGTTAGGTGAAGATTAAGTATGGCCTCAGCTCCTCCAAGGCTATGCCCACTGATGCATTTCACCATGCCCATAGGGCATAGTCATAGAGGTGGAGCGACTTTATAATTTAGACAATCACAGTGAGACCCATGGACATTGATACATGCTGGACATTTAATAGCCACCTCGTCCAGACCCATGTTACTAAACCGTCATGCTTTGAAGATGTCATGTGACCAAATGCTGAAAGCCATGAAGGAAGCTAATGCTGGATTTCCCACTTTTTACCATGCCTGCTAATCCATGGGCAACCATGGCACATGTAGACCCCTATTTTGGAGCCCACAGAAAGCTACTTCTACCATAAAAAAGGGCCACTTGATGAGTTTCTTTTTCCTAGGCCAAAGGTTCCCAATCCTCCCCTAATTAAAGTTTATCTGAAGCCAAAACTTTTTGGGGGTTTTAAAGAGTGGCAAGGCAAGTGAACCAGGTTTTTATCGCTGTCGGGTGTCCCCACTGGGGACATTCAACCCCTCTATTTGTCCTGTTGACCACCAATCACCAGGATTAAAAGTGAGGAAAAAAAAATTCAAAATTTTGAGTTGTCACCAGAAAAGAAATGGAAAGGAAATCTTCCAAATGGGAAACATATCTAAAAGGGGCCCATTCACTTATAAAATGATTGCAATGTGTTATTGGGCATGCATGTCTTGCAATAACATGCATTGCATAAGGGCAACTCATTCATTATGATTGGTCTACCAATGCACCACAATGGATGAAAAACGCACTTGACACTTTTTATATAGATATGTAGAACACCACAACACAAGTATATGCATTGTGGTGTGCTGCAGTGTGTTGACCTTTACTGTACAATGGTTTAGGTTCCATTCACAATGCATGGCACCACAATGCACCGTGCATAGAACAGGTGCGTTACCATGTCAAACCAAAATGGCTCCCACTTAAAGCTGAACAAGCCATGCACTATAAAACACCAATAAATTCATTTGTGTATTTATTTATTGAGGCACTAAAGGCAGGAATACATACCAATGCGGTCCGACAGCACTGAGATCCCCCCCCCCCCGCTGCCACGAGCATCTTCTCCCCAGCTTCTTGCAGGTGGCGATCTTCGGGTGTCTTGATTGACTGGTCCTTGATGCCAAAATTATGGGGGCTAGGAAAGCTCCTAGGTGCACAATGGGGGGAGCACATCCAAATTTAATACAAAATCTTCAATGTCTATACCAATATGGACTTTTGTGGTGCCCCGAAAAAGCCAAACATACCATATAGGTAAAATATGGAGGAATACATATCCCTCATAAGATTTAATCAACACAAATTTTTACACATTTTAGTCTCGTGTAACCCCTTGTACAACAGCACTCTGTGACTGTGAAAGTGATGGACATTAATTGGGGACAATTAGGTGTCCTGCATTGAAGTATACTGACAGTAAAACTTCTGATCGAAGAAAAGAGCAGAGGCATGACCTCATCAGTCTGTTCCTTCAACGTACAATCAGAGACTATATCAACTGTGTATCTGTTTGCCTGGAGTTCAGCTTTATGGAAACATTGAGAGTGGGAAAATACTTACATACCAATGTGCATACACTAAATTATATCTGAGGTGAAAACCATTTCCATTTCGGATACAGACATGTGGACATATGGGAAATTTCCATTGTTGTACCGTCCTCTAGACACAACAGGAAATGATTGGAAATCTGTATAGATAGAGCCATATGGACATAGAGACATAAGGGAAATTTCCATTGACGTCCCATCCTGTAGACACAACAGGAAATGATGGAAAATCTGCATAGATAGAGACATATGGACATAGAGACATAAGGGAAATTTCCAATGATATCCCACCCTGTAGACACAACAGGAAGTGATGGGAAATCTGTATAGATAGAGACATAGGGACATATGGGAAATTCCCATTGATGTCCCGTCCTGTAGACACAACAGGAAATGATGGGAAGTCTGTATAGATAGAGACATATGGGAAATTTCCATTGATATACTGTCCTGTAGAAACAATAGGAAATTATGGTAAATCTGCATAGATAGAGACATATGGGAAATCTCCATTGATATCCTGTCCTGTAGACACAATAGGAAATGATGGGAAATCTGTATTGATAGAGACATATGGGAAATTTCCATTGATATCCTGTCCTGCAGACACAACAGGAAATGATGAGAAATCTGTATAGATAGAGACATATGGACATAGAGACATATGGGAACTTTCCATTGACTTCCTGTAGACACAACAGGAAATTATGGGAAATCTGTATGGATAGAGTGGATAGAGACATAGGGACATAGGGACATATGGGAAATTCCCATTGATGTCCCGTTCTGTGGACACAACAGGAAATGATGGGAAATCTGTATAGAAAGAGACATATGGGAAATTTCCATTGATATACTGTCCTGTAGACACAATAGGAAATGATGGTAAATCTGCATAGATAGAGACATATGGGAAATCTCCATTGATATCCTGTCCTGTAGACACAATAGGAAGTGATGGGAAATCTCTATTGATAGAGACATATGGGAAATTTCCATTGATATCCTGTCCTGCAGACACAACAGGAAATGATGAGAAATCTGTATAGATAGAGACATATGGACATAGCGACATATGGGAACTTTCCATTGACATCCTGTAGACACAACAAGAAATGATGGGAAATCTGTATAGATAGAGACATATGGACATAGAGACATAAGGGAAATTTCCATTGCCATCCGGTCCAGTATAGATACAACAGGAAATGATCGGAAATGTGTACTAAGTGTCCCTTAGTTTGAATTTGCACTAGTACTGCAGCATAATCATGCCTCTTTCAGTGCGTTTTTGTGGCATATTTATGCGCATTTGTAATATATTTTATTTCAGCCAATGACTAGCAAGATCTGCTGTGACATCATTGTTGCTAGGAGAAAGAGACTGGATGTTAAGCACAAAACTGCACCAATGCATGCATTTTTTTTCCTTTCATTGAAACTTAAAAAGCTAAAAAGACCCTATGTAGCACCATAAGACGCGCCTACACCTTTTAAAATCGCATTGCACTGTGTTGCATTGATGTGAACAGGCACTATACAGAATAATGGGGTTTTAATTGTCGTGCATGACAGCCTGAGGGCAGACGCACAACAAATCGCACTAGTAGGAAGAAGGGCTTAGACCAGCTTTTCTCAACCTTTTTTACCCCAAAGGAACCCTTAAAATGTCACTAAACCCAGGACCCTGTAGTCGCTATATCTGGTCTCCCACAGTATGCAGAACATGGAAATGCAATTATTGTAGTAAATATAAACAGCTAAACACCTTTTCTCATCAGAAATATATAGCAGTCTTATTACTTCTATCAGTGTCTGGTCAATGCTTGTAGGAGAAGTTTTCATTCTACTCTGAGTGTTCTATGAGGCTGCATGATCCCCAACCCTCTATCTGGACAGTGCTGATTGGCCCTTTGCTGATCACATGCACTCTCCCAAGAAAAAAAAACTCTCTAGCAATACACACCAAACTGAGCAGCGACGGCTTCTCCATAGAGGGCGCTAGTGCGCCGCCCTCCCCCCACTGATCCTTCTCAAAAGAAAAAAAAATGGTGCACCGGTATATGGCTATCTCTGCTTTTTTGGGAGATTTGCTGTCAGCTGACCGCAATTCCCAAAGCCCATTGGTCAGCCATTAAAGGGCATAGATGTGCGCAAGCCAGGAGCACATCTATACACTGATTGGCTCTGGCCTCAGTCAATGTCCTCCAGACAGTGACTGATTGATCAGGAGTGGGGCAGGGGCAGGACTGGAAGATGTGCTGGTGCTTGGACTGCATGCATGCATGCCTGTGAACCTGCCGACCGAGGGAGAGAGAGCGGACTGACAAGTCCCTCTGAGGTAAGTACTGCTGTGCTGCTGGGCTCTGTAATACCTGTGTACTGACAATAACTGTGTACTGGCTGGCGGCAATACCTGTGTACTGGCAATAACAGTGTAATGGCTGGCGGCAATACCTGTGTACAGGCAATACCTGCGTACTGGCTGACGGCAATACCTGTGTACTAGCTAGTGGCAATACCTGTGTACTGGCAATACCTGTGTACTGGCTGGCTACAATACCTGTGTACTGGCTGGCGGCAATACCTGTGTACTGGCAATACCTGTGTACTGGCTGTGTAATACCTGTGTACTGGCAATACCTGTGTACTGGCTGGCTGAAATAGCTGTGTACTGGCTGGCGGCAATACCTGTGTACTGGCTGGCTGCAATACCTGTGTATGGGCAATACCTGTGTACTGGCTGGCTGCAATACCTGTGTACGGGCAATACCTGTGTACTGGATGGCTGCAATACCTGTGTACTGGCAATACCTGTGTACTGGATGGCTGCAATACCTGTGTACTGGCGATACCTGTGTACTGACTGGCTGCAATACATGTGTACTGGCTGGCTGCAATACTTGTGTACTGGCTGCATACTGTGTTACTGGCTGCAATATACCCCACCTGTGATGCTGAGCTGTATACTGTATCCTGTGACGCTGAACTGTATACTCCTGAAACAATATGTGGAATACAGGGGACAGAGTGGGTGGATTCTATGAGGGGTGGGGCTTATGAGAAGTAGGAGGGGTCAGAATGGAAGGGTGGGGCCTGGCGCCCCAACCATCATAAAACTTCACCAGCCACCACTGAAACTGAACATGTGCACAGTGCGCCCAAGGCTCTGTGCTATCAGCAGATGGATTGGGGACTGTGGAAGAAGGGGAGGATCAGAGAAGACAGGATCAAACAGCCTTTTTTACATAATGCAGAGGATTAACCCCTTAGGTTCCACAGTGAGTATATCAAGCATGCTTTACTGCGTATACAGACTGATTTTATTGTTGTGGGTTAAGTAACACTTTAGAGTCATTGTCAGGTCTTGGGGAACCCCTGTTAAAACCAGTTCACTGGAAGTCAGTGGGAAATGTACATCGGGGGTCAGTTGGAAGAATTGCTCCGGCCATTGTTTTGGCTCCGGAACTATGCAGGTACTATTTATTGGGGGGTCAATCAGCCTGCAAGAACCCTAGGGCACCATGAAACCCTGGTTGGTGATAGGAAATGGCTGGAAGCCATCCAATGGGGACATCTATTGTCCTGGCTAACCATACAGTAGGTGCCCCCATTGGAAGGTTTCCACTCGCTTCCTGTTGTGGTGACTGTAAAATGTTGGCGTTCCCATCACTATCTGTCCTAGTGATAAAGTCCACAGGACAAAAAGAAACAGTAAGTCTCCCTGGTGGGCATGCATACGGTAGTAATGGGCCTACATGGAGTGTAATGATTCCATAACACTTTCTAAACTTACCCCTGGTATAAATGATCCATGCAGAGATCATATTTCTTCTAATCTACGGATAACATGCAATGTAATCTTTGCAAACTTCTGTCTTTGAGTAAACCTAGGATTTGATGTGTGTTTCATAGTCCATCTGTCACCATGTGTATGCTTTCAGAAGGAAAACTGGCAAATCAAAAGACTGGGGGAAAACTCCCAACCACCTTTAGTTTGATAGAAGAGAGCTATAAAAAAAAATTACACTCTATGCCAAAAAGTCTGTGGACTCGTGACCATCACACCTATATGAGCTTGTGGGACATTTCATTCTCCAAGATGTTGGAATATGTCTGGGAATTTGGTGAGGTCAGCTACTAATGTTGGATGCAGGGCCGGCTCTACCACTAGGCGGAGTAGGCGGCCGCCTAGGGTGCCATTACCACCAGGGGCGCCCATCTGCTATTTATCCGTCACTGCTCTGCATAAATCACACATGTCAATCGAGAGCCGTGGCTGGCAGCACCCCAGGGCGGTAAAATGAGGCGGATCCAGGGGCACAGGTGCGGTCCTGTGGACCACGGCTAAAGAAATGGGTAGAAAGGCTCTGCAAAAAATCTCTACCTCCGCCACCTCCATTGTATAAATTGACAGGGCAAGGGGGTGGAGTCAGGGGTAGAGCCAAAGGAGGGCGGCAAAATGAGTTTTCGCCTAGGGTGTCAAAAATCCTTGCACCAGCCCTGGTTGGATGAGAAGACCTAGCCCACAATTGGCTTTTCAATTCATCCCAATGGTGTTCTGTAGGGTTGAGGTCAGGGCTCTGTGCAGGCCACTTGAGTTCCTCCACACCAAAAACAGGTCAAACCATGACTTTATAAAGTTGGCTTGGAGCACATGCTGGAACAGAAAAGGGATTAAAACAAACCGTTGGAAGTGCACAATGGCCTAAAGCAGCTTTCTACAACCTTTTTAACGTAGAGGAAACCTTAAAAATACCTTTCAGGTACCCCAGTCAATAATTTATATATCTACAGCTCATGGTACATTAGTGTGTTGATCATTGGGAAGAATGCCCCTTACATTGGTGATCAGTGGGAAGCAGTGGAGGCCGCTCATATGGGGCATAGGGACGCCACCCCCCTAATCTATGCGCCCGGCCCCTAATCTACATGCAGGGTGCCGGATGCATGGATTCCTATGGGTTTTTTTTTTTTTTTTTAGAAGCACGTGATTGGAGCCTGAGGCTCTAATTGGCTGCAAAAAGTGGCTTTAAAATAGGAGGGGCTCAGAGCACTGCACCCCGAGCCCACCCAGTTGTGTGACAATAGAAAATTAATATTCGTCATTGTCTTCCTGATTCTCCTCCCGGCCAATCAGGGAGCAGGTCCTGAGACCCACCAGCCGACTGGCTGAGTGGAGAAGCAATCCTATTGGCCACCTAAGAGGAGGAGGGAGGAGACGCACGGCGGAAGCCGCTGTGATGCAGAGGAGGAGGAGACGCAGGGGAAGCAGCCGCCTGGAGGAAGCGCTGCCCAGTAAGTGCGGGGCTAGTGACAAACGGGGGGCGGGTGACCCGACAGACCAAGGGAGGGGTGGCTGTGGGTACATTGTTTTCTGCCCCCCCCCCCAAAAAAAAATATGCCACCAGTGTCACTGGTGGGAAGAATGCTCCTCACATTGGTGATCAGTGGAAAGAATACCCCTTACATTTGAGGTCAGTGGGAAGAATGCTCCTTACATTGGTGGTCAGTGGGAAGAATGCTCCTTACATTGGTGGTCAGTGGGAAGAATGCTCCATTATATTGGTGGTCAGTGGGAAGAATGCTCCTTACATTGGTGGTCAGTGGGAAAAATGCTCCACTACATTGGTGGTCAGTGGGAAGGATGGCCCATTACATTGGAGGTCAGTGGGGAGAATGCTCCTTACATTGGTGGTCAGTGGGGAAAATGCTCCTTACATTGGTAGTCAGTGGGAAGAAAGCTCCTAACATTGGTAGTCAGTGGGAAGAAAGGTCCTTACATTGAGAGTCAGTGGGAAGAATGCTCCTTACATTGGTGGTCAGTGGGAAGAATGTCCCTTACACTGGAGGTCAGTGGGAAGAATGCTCCTTACATTGGTGGTCAGTGGGAAGAATGCTCCTTACACTGGTGATCAGTGGGAAGAATGCTCCTTACATTGGTGGTCAGTGGGAAGAACACTCCATTATATTGGTGGTCAGTGGGAAGAATGCTCCTTACATTGGTGGTCAGTGGGGAAAATGCTCCATTACATTGGTGGTCAGTGGGAAGAATGTCCACTACATTGGTGGTCAGTGGGAAGAATGGCCCATTACATTGGAGGTCAGTGCGGAGAATGCTCCTTACATTGGTGGTCAGTGGGGAAAATGCTCCTTACATTGGTAGTCAGTGGGAAGAAAGCTCCTTACATTGAGAGTCAGTGGGAAGAATGCTCCTTACGTTAGTGATCAGTGGGAAGAATGCTCCATTACATTGGTGGTCAGTAGAAAAAATGTCCCTAACATTGGGGGTCAGTGGGAAGAATGCTCCATTACATTGGTGGTCAGTAGAAAGAATGTCCCTAACATTGGTGGTCAGTGGGAAGAATACTCCTTACATTGGTGGTCAGTGAGGAGAATGCTCCTTACATTGGTGATCAGTGGGAAGAATGTTCCTTACATTGGGGATCAGTGGGAAGAATGTCCCTTACATTGGTGGTCAGTGGGAAGAATGTCCCTTACATTGGTGATCAGTGGGAAGAATGCTCCTTACATTGGTGATCAGTTGGAAGAATGTTCCTTACACTGGTGATCAGTGGGAAGAATGCTCCTTACATTGGTGATCAGTGGGAAGAATGCTCCTTACATTGGTGGTCAGTTGGAAGAATGCCCCTTACATTGGGGGTCAGTGGGAAGAATGTTCCTTACATTGGTGATCAGTTGGAAGAATGCCCCTTACATTGGTGATCAGTGGGAAGAATGCTCCTTACATTGGTGGTCAGTGGGAAGAATGTCCCTTACATTGGTGATCAGTGGGATGAATGTTCCTTACATTGGTGATCAGTGGGAAGAATGTCCCTTACATTGTTGGTCAGTGGGAAGACTGTTTCTTACATTGGTGATCAGTGGGAAGAATATCTTTTACATTGGTGATCAGTGGGAAGAATGCTCCTTTCATTGGTGATCAGTGGAAAGAATGTCCCTTACATTGGTGGTCAGTGAGAAGAATGCTCCTTACATTGGTGATCAGTGGGAGGAATGCTCTCCTTACATTGGATGATCAGTGGGAAGAATGCTCCTTACATTGGTGGTCAATGGGAAGAATGTTCCTTACATTGGTGGTCAATGGGAAGAATGTCTCTTAAATTGGTGATCAGTGGGAAGAATGCTCCTTACATTGGTGATCAGTGGGAAGAATGCTCCTTACATTGGTGATCAGTGAGAAGAATGTCCCTTACATTGGTGATCAGTGGGAAGAATGTCCCTTACATTTGTGATTAGTGGGAAGAATGTTCCTTACATTGGTGGTCAGTGGGAAGAATGCTTCTTACATTGGTGGTCAATGGGAAGAATGTCTCTTAAATTGGTGATCAGTGGGAAGAATGCTCCTTACATTGGTGATCAGTGGGAAGAATGCTCCTTACATTGGTGATCAGTGAGAAGAATGTCCCTTACATTGGTGATCAGTGGGAAGAATGTTCCTTACATTGGTGGTCAGTGGGAAGAATGTTTCTTACATTGGTGATCAGTGGGAAGAATGTCCCTTACATTGGTGATCAGTGGGAAGAATGTTCCTTACATTGGTGGTCAGTGGGAAGAATGTCCCTTACATTGGTGGTCAGTGGAAAGAATGTCCCTTACATTGGTGATTACTGGGAAGAATGTCTTTTACATTGGTGGTCAGTGGGAAGAATGCCCCTTACATTGGTGGTCAGTGGGAAGAATGTTCCTTACTTTGGTGATCAGTGGGAAGAATGCTCCTTACATTGGTGGTCAATGGGAAGAATGTCCCTTACATTGGTGATCAGTGGGAAGAATGTCCCTTACATTTGTGGTCAGTGAGAAGAATGCTCCTTACTTTGGTGATCAGTGGGAAGAATGCTCCTTACATTGGTGGTCAATGGGAAGAATGTCCCTTACATTGTGGGTCAGTGGGAAGAATGTTCCTTACATTGGTGGTCAGTAGGAAGAATGCTCCTTACATTGGTGATCAGTGGTCATATAACTGAGAGTCAGAAGTTGGTGATTATTCAAGAAACCCCAAGCAAACTCTGAATTAACCTTGGTATTTAGAGCTCATTCAGGTCAGTGGCTGCATTATACCATGGCAACAGGTGTGTGCTGTGAAGGGACAGTGCTGCTGCATTGTAATGATGCCTTTTTTTAAACTTTGTTAAAACAACACAAAATTAAACTTCTTTCATCTTTATTCACTGCAATGTATTGTACTGTAGCACAACATGCTGCAGCGTGTTTTACTGTTTTTAATGCACAATACTGTAGAGCTGTGGTCTGAATTGGACTGATAGGACTCAAGCCAAATTGCCTTGTCTTCTTGTCTTTACAGTGTGCATTCGTTGGGCAACACTGTGCAATGCAGCACTATAGGGCTGGTGTAAAGGAATTTAGGATTTACATCTACTTCAAAAAAGGAAAGACTTTTCACTATGTATAGAATTTGTACACCTGGTCCATTAAAGTATTAGGATAAAATAAAGGGGCGTTTTTGGGCTGTTAACAAAAAACGCCAAAACGACCAAAAACGGTAATTTTTCAGATAAAGTGTCTCCATGCACACTGGACGCTATCTGGGCTCTCTCGGCGTCGGGCAGGAGACGGTGCTTACAAAACGTTCTTTTGCAGCGTTTTGTAAGCAGTGTTTACCGGCGTTTATCGGCGTCGGCGTTTTTGGGCGGTTTTTTTCTTCATTAGCTTTCATGGACTGCAAAAAACGCCGGACGCCGTTAAACAGCCGTTTATCAGCGTTTATGAGCGTTTAGCAGCATCCAGCGTTTTTTTGTGGTCAAAAGAACGACTTTTGAACGCCAATTCAGGGCTCTCAGATAACAGCCCAAAAATGCCACTGCTGATAAAAGACAATTAACGTCCATGTGTGCATGGACACATAGGATAACATAAAGTGGCGTTTTTGGGCTGTTAAAAAAAAACGCCCAAACGTCCAAAAACGGTCGTTTATCACATACAGCGTGCATGGAGCCTAAATGTTAATTTGACAAATGTTGGCACAGCCAATACTGTTGTGTTGAAGGATACAACGATTGAGTCACCGTATTCTTCCTGTAAATCCCGGGCACATTCCATAGGGAGATGGTACCACAATCCCTGGTTCTCCCAGTACTGATTGCCCCTTGGACCGAAATTAGCCGACCCCTCCACTATTCCTTTGTCATCTTGTGATTTGATTTATATGAACATGGAAAGCAAAGCATTATATTTTTGTTATAGGATGAGAAACAGTAAGCCCTAATGCTTACTTCAGTAATTCCACGGATTATTAAACAAACCGGTTTGTATCTGAAAATAGAGACTAGCCCTTGTGCGCATTCATATTGCGCAATATAATCCATCATCTCTAAGAAATACAAGAAATGTAACATATTTATGATGGCTACACAAGCCATCTGGTATTATAATGTTTTTTTTTTTTTAATTTTTATTCTATTTTAATCCACATTTCTCTACTTTAATCTACATACTTGATATATATTTATATACAGTGTATATATATATATATATATATACACAGACACACTATATTGTCAAAAGTATTGGGGCGCCTGCCTTTACACGCACATGAACTTTAATGGCATCCCAGTCTTAGTCCATAGGGTTCAATATTGAGTTGGCCCACCCTTTGCAGCTATAACAGCTTCAACTCTTCTGGGAAGGCTGTCCACAAGGTTTAGGAGTGTCTATGGGAATGTTTGACCATTCTTCCAGAAAGCATTGTTGAGGTCAGGCACTGATGTTGGACGAGGACAAATGGCTCACAGTCTCCACTCTATTCTATCGGGTTGAGGTCAGTCAAGCTCCTCCACTCGATCACCCATGTCTTTATGGACCTTGTTTTGTGCACTGGTCCAAATCATTTGGTGGAGGGGGATTATGGTGTGGGGTTGTTTTTCAGGGGTTGGGCTTGGCCCCTTAGTTCCAGTGAAGGGAACTCTTAAGGCGTCAGTGCGGAATTCTCAAGGGAAGTGACCTTGATTCCCCGGTTCGGGTTGGGGACTTTTTGTTGGGGTGTGGTATTAGGGGGAGGTGGTTTACTAAACCTGGTCACGTGTTTTGTTCCAGGTATTTCTGTACCCACTAGCTCACCTCCTCGAACTGACTGGAGTTGGGCTATCTTATCTCACCTCTGACACTCGGTAAACAGGAGCAGGTTGTAGTCACGGACTGGAGTTGTTACGAAAGACCTTCTTACCAGTTTGTAAGGGTATCTGTGAGGATTTGGAACACCTGTCGGAAGGGTCTTC
>BLSH010517992.1:510819-534647 GCA_018402905.1 Glandirana rugosa | reverse complement strand
AAAAACCGATCTACCATGGTTTGGGGTCGGTTCTACCGTGTCTACGTCGACTGGCTACTACTATCTACGACCTCTCCCACATTTGTCTTCCCGTGTATGGAAGTGGATACCACCAGAACAGGTTCCTAATCCTATAAAACCCTCCTCTAACGAGGTACCTAACTCTTTTACTGCCTCTCAGGCAATTTTAAGAGGGGAAATGTTAAAGAGAAGGTACACTGCAGGTAGGGATCATTCCGAATATTCTTTTAATATTAAGGTGTAAATAATTTACACCGATTTAGTAATTAAGGTTTCAAAACCTCTCATAGGTGAAGGTATGTGCCCTTCTGTTTACACCCTCTCCAGCATCTATCATCATCGGTCAGCTGCATCTGTGCCATCTTGGCTGGGGTTTGGTACCATCTAGCCAAAAATATGTATGACATTTCCTGCGTCTGTGAGCTTATTGAGGTAACATGAGTGCAGTTAATATTTTTTTTTAATTTCAGATGGTAAGAATGTGTAGTTCAGTTCCCTCTCCCATTCTCTTATATAATAGGGGGTTGCTGTACCTTGGCAAGATCAATCTATACATCTGAGACAATGGGTGTCTTAATTCCTTGATACCGACGCATAATGCCTCGAATGTGGTCAGTGAGTCTGCCGTCCTCACTCGGGGCCTTATTCTATTTAAAAAATCTGCTATTTGATGGTATCGCCAA
Source organism: Glandirana rugosa (assembly GCA_018402905.1). Taxonomy (NCBI): domain Eukaryota; kingdom Metazoa; phylum Chordata; class Amphibia; order Anura; family Ranidae; genus Glandirana; species Glandirana rugosa. Next base: position 533,943 of record BLSH010517992.1, on the reverse strand, counting down.
GTTGCCATTGGTATATTTCCCATTGTCTGAACCATCTCTGTTAAAGCCAGCAGGGTTCCCCGAGGGGCGAGCTTGGCCCATGTAACCTCTCCCTCTGTCCCCCAATTCCCGAAATAACCCTTTTCCTCTCCTGGTGAAAACCACGGGAATCCTCCCAGCGGGGCCAGGGGAAATGTTCCTGGGGCAAGATCGGCTGTTTTGTTCATTCTATCCCATACCGCCAAGGTACTACTTGATAGCGGGGATGTCCACTCCGAAAGGCCTCTAGATTTAGCTGGAATCTAAGGGGCTCCTGCCAGGTTCCTCCCCGCCATTGTTTTCTCCACAGCTACCCATTGTTTACTTGGGGAGTCCTGGCTCCAGTCCATTATACGCACTAGCGACATTGCCTTGTAATATAGTGCTATATCTGGGAGCCCTATTCCCCCTGCCCCTTTACTCCTTCGCAATAGGTCATATGCGATTCTAGGGCACTTGTCTTTCCAGATAAATGCCAAAAATGTCCTCCTGGTCCGTTTAAAAAAACTCTGGGGCAACGCTATGGGGACTGCCTGTAGCATGTATATTATTTTTGGTAATATGATCATCTTAAGAGCACTCACTCTGCCAAATCACGTCAATATCTGATCCCTCCATCCCTGGATGTTCCCTATTATATTACTTAACAGGGTTTCATAATTATACTCATATAATGTGTTAATATCTGGTGTGACATATACTCCCAGATACGGTTCTCCAAATAAAAGGCACCATGGGCATGACCTTCTGAGCAGTATTGTCACCCCTCTGGCCCTTGAGATGGGAGATACCGCATGAAACCACTTGTCATACATTTGCAGAGGCAGGCGGGGGATGGACTCTGTTGTGAAGTGTGTATCCTGTAAAAATATCACCTCCGCTGCAAAGCGGCACAGTTCACGCCAGAGTCACCCCCTTTTATGCTGTGATCCCAAACCTCTCACATTATAGGAGACCACCTTCATCCACCTTGATCCACTCATGGCCCTTTTTTACTTTTAACATATATATCAGTCCTGTATAGTCCCCCATGGTTGCCTTGTCCTCTCCTTTCTCTCCTTCCTCCCAAAAAACGGAGAGAAGAGAGAGAGAGAAAAATAAAATTTCCCCTGGCATACCTTCCACATTTCCATTACACCATTAATTTACAATCTTAGCTATACCCTAGGGCAGGGGTGTCAAACTCTATTTCATTGAGGGCCGCATTAGCCCTATGGTTGCCCTAAAAGGGCCGGTTGTATCTTGGGTGCGATACGTAAAAAGTGCTGGGTTCAAGAGTACGTTATGTACAGAGTGCAAAACTGAGGTTTATGCTATGTACAGAGTGCAGGGTTCAGGAGTGTGTTGCATACAAAGTTCAGTGGTGTGCAGTGTACAGAATGCAGGGTATAGGGGTGCGCTATGCACAATCTGCAACACCAACCCCCTCACCGAAGCATCCTTGCTTCTCTCTTATACCTTGCCTGGCTCTACTACCTCCCTTTGTAGGCGGCTTTGTCTCACCTTGCAGGGAGCGGAAGCAGAGGGTGAAAGTTGGAGGTGGCAAAATGGAGTTCTTCCACATTCTGGCTGCAAAACTGTGTGCGAGGGCCACATGACAAGGCCAGGAGGGCCGCATTCAGCCCGCGGGCCTTGTGTTTGACATATGTGTCCTAAACAGTGCAGGTTTACAGTACCTACAGGTAAGCCTTGTTATAGCCTTACCCGTAGGTGCAGTTAAACAGGAAGACTTTACTTCCTCTTTAAATTGCTTTTCTTGTACCCTTGCATTGAAAAACCTATTTTTGGCATATTCTATTTTATGGGCCATTAAGCCTGAAAAAAATCCCACTTGGTGTTTGACACTCTTTTAAATGGCAAAGAAGTGAATGTGCAGCGGCATAAAAATTATATACGCAATAAACTGAGAAAATAACATGAGTATCAATAATTAAATAGATTGAGAAGAACCATAAATCAAATGTCCAGTATATGTGATAAAATGTGAAAAAAGTTAATGAATAAAGAAATCAATGTGCCTCCACCACCGTGTCCAATCGATGATTAATCTTCTATTAAGTGTCCACACCACACCAGTGAATTACCAACTCAGCAGAAAGATTTGCTGCAAATAATACAGCACAGCCACCTTCAATTATAAAGCTCAGGTAGTTTGCTCCTCCACTGCCATCACTGATTCCAAGCAAAGACCCTGCCTCTTTAAGCTTCCAGGCAACGGCTGGAAAGACGACAAACCCCCATAGCACTGTGTTAAAGGAAGCTCACCACACAAGCAAATAAAATGAAGCCATGGTGCAGTGTGTATTGTTACTTGCGCAGATACACTATATTGTCGAAAGTATTGGGACGCCTGCCTTTACATGCACATGAACTTTAATGGCATCCCAGTCTTAAGCCTCGTACACACGGTTCAACCATCGTATGACCGAATGGCCCAAATCGTATGTTGGCTGTTGTATCTCGCGTACTGCCATGCACAAAACAATCGTACGACCAAGCCGAATGTAGTGACGTGTTATGAACGTATAACGAGAAAGTTCAGGTGCATGTAATTAGCATCCGGCCGTTCCTGACTTCTGAGCATGCGTGTTTTGCACAATACAACTTGTTGTACCAACTTCTCTGTACACACGGTACAACGGTCGTATGACCGCTTGTTGGTACGACCAAGTTTTCTAGTTTGCTCATACAACTCCCTTGTACGACAGCCGTATGTTCGGCTGTTCTAATCGCGCATACGAACGATCGATTTCGCATACAACGGTGGTTCGTACGACCTGTTGTATATGATCGTCGACCCGTGTGTACGAGGCTTAAGTCTGTAGGGTTCAATATTGAGTTGGCCCTCCCTTTGCAGCTATAACAGCTTCAATTCTTTTGGGAAGGCTGTCCACAAGGTTTAGGAGTGTCTATGGCAGTGGTTCTCAACTCCGGTCCTCGGGACCCACCAACAGGCCAGATTTTAAGTATTACCTTGGGGAGATGCGGATTAGAATACTGCAATCACTGAGCAGCAAATTACATCACCTGTGATGTATTTCAGTTATCCTGGCCTGTTAGTGGGTCCCGAAGACCGGAGTTGAGAACCACTGCTCTATGGGAATGTTTGATCATTCTTCCAGAAGCACATTTGTGAGGTCAGGCACTGATGTTGGATGAGAAGGCCTGGCTCTCAGTCTCCGCTCGAATTCATCCCAAGGGTGTTCTATCGGGTTGAGGTCTGGACTCTGTGCAGGAAAATCAAGTTCCTCCACCCCAAACTCGCCCAACCATGTCTTTATGGACCTTGCTTTGTGCAGTGGTGCGCAGTCATGTTGGAACAGGAAGGGGCCATCCCCAAACTGTTCCTACAAAGTTGGGAGCATGAAATTGTCCAAAATGTCTTGGTATGCTGACACCTTAAGAGTTCCCTTCACTGGAACTAAGGGGCCAAGCCCAGCCCCTGAAAAACAACCCCACATCATAATCCCCCTCCACCCGAATCTCACTCATCCATGTCTTTATGGACCTTGCTTTGTGCGCTGGTCCAAATCATTTAGTGGAGGGGGGGTGGTTTGTTTTTCAGGGGTTGGACTTGGCCCCTTCCAGTAAAGTAAAGGGAACTATTATAGGGTTGCCACCTCATCCCTTTAAACCCGAACACATATGAATTACACAGGTTCTGTGGCTGATTAAGGTGGTAATTAAACTCACTTGGTGCCTCATCTGCATTAAATTAGCCTCAGAACCTGTGCAATCCATATGTGTTCGGGTTTAAAGGGATGAGGTGGCAACCCTAAACTATTAAGGCATCAGCACACCAAAACCCAACTTTTTCCCCAACAGTTTGGGGATGGCCCCTTCCTGTTCCAACATGACTGCGCACCAGTGCACAAAGCAAGGTCCATAACGAACATGGATGAGCGAGTCTGGGGTGGAGGAACTTGATTGGCCTGCACAGAGTCCTGACCTCAACCCGATAGAACACCTTTGGAATGAATTAGAGCGGAGACTGCGAGCCAGGACTTCTCATCCAACATCAGTGCCTAAACTCACAAATGCACTTCTGGAAGAATGGTCAAACATTCCCATAGACACTCCTAAACCTTGTGTACAGCCTTCCCAGAAAAGTTGAAGCTGTTATAGCTGCAAAGGGTGGGCCAACTCAATATTGAACCCTACGGACTAAGACTGGGAAACATTAAAGTTCATGTGCTTGTAAAGGCAGGCGTCCCAATACTTTTGATAATATAGTGTATATAGATAAAAACATCAGCAATCCAAAAAGCAAGTCGTCAAACTCACAGAAACACGATGCTTGGCATTGGACAACAGCGGCGTGACATCAGCGCTAAGGCTGGATTCACATCTATGCATTTTTGCAGATTTGTATTCCATAGGAAACCATGTTAAATGGATTGCAGTGCAAATCTGCAAAATGCAATAAGCACTAAAAATGCATAGGTGTGAATCCAGCCGTAGGCTCGATTCACATCAATGCATGTTGCTTTTCAGCGTTTCTACACTGTTTTTTGCTGTGCTTTCCGTGTTTTGCATTTTGCGTTTTTTTTTTTTTTTTATAATATTGTATATATATATATTTTTTTTGGAAAAATCTTGTTGCTAGGCAGATTTAAACCGCAAAATGCGGTAAAAAAGCAGCACTTGCGTTTTTCATGCTTGCCCATTGAAGTCTATTACATGCAAATCGCTGCTTTTTGCATGAAAAAAAGTCCCCGACCCTTTCCAAAAACGCAGAGGCACAGAAAAGCATTGATGTGAACATCTTCCATAGGAACCCATGTTAAAAAAAATTCCCAGCATTTCTGCAGACTGCAAAATGCATCAAAAAACGCACTCAGTGTGAATGGAGCCTAAGACTCCTTCTCGCGCATTTTGATCAATAGGATGTTTTTAGGGGAGCTCTTTTAAATAGATTTTTTTCTCCCAACATTTAGACATGTTCACCATGTGTTACCGTATTAACACAGATTGGTCTTAGTTAATTACATTTGACCTTATTGGTTTAACCGCTTGCCGACGGCTGATCGGCAATTGACGGCGACAGAGTGGCTCTGTAACGCGAATCGCCGTCATACGACGGTGGCCGCGATACAGAGCCACTGTGAGCGCGCGCTCACTGTGTTGGGGGGGGGCCAGGGAGCGGGTGCGGCGGCTTCGATTGCCGCCGGCCACCCGCGATGCCCCCCCCAGAGTGAAAGAGCGGAGGTCCGTGTAAGTAAACATGGACCTCCGCTCTGTTTGAGGGGGAAGGGCTGTGATCACAGCCTTCCTGTACATGGAAGCTGTGACCACTTCCCTTCCCCAGCTAGGGCAGCCCCCATACAGTTAGAACACGCCCAGGGAACACAGTTAACCCTTAGCGCGCCCCCTGCAGGTTAACCCCTTCACTGCCAATGGCATTTACACAGTAATCAGTGCATTTTTATAGCACTGATCGCTGTATAAATGCCAATGGTCCCAAAAAAGTGTCAAAAATGTTCCGCCATGTCCGCCCCAATATCGCAGTACCGCAAAAAATCGCAGATCGCCGACATTTTTAGTAAAAAATAAAAAAAAATTAAAAACCCCAAAAATGAATTCTCATCATCCGTAAACGCGACCACTTTTGCGCAAACCAATCAATAAACGCCGATTGCGATTTTTTTTATCGCAAATATGATGAAGAATATAAATCGGCCAAAAACGGTGAAAAAAAATGTTTTTTTATATTTTTTTTTTGGATTTGTATTTTAGGAAAAAGTAAGAAATTTGGGTTTTTTTTGCAAAATTGTCGCTCTTCTTTTGTTTATAGCGGCGATCAGAAATGACGCAGCGGTGATCAAATACCACCAAAAGAAAGCTCTATTTGTGGGAAAAAAAGGACGCAAATTTCGTTTGGGTACAACGCCGCACGACCGCGCAATTGTCAGTTAAAGTGACGCAGCGCTGAATCGCAAAAAGGGCTCCGGTCCTAAAGCTGGAAATCCTTCCGGGGCTGAAGTGGTTAAAATAGATGACAAACCACATCTCTAGCATAAGCATTGATGTTGTCGACCCTCTTGTTACAAGGGGTGCAGTGTGTGGGCTGCTGACCAAAAGCTACTAATGAAAAGTACTGTCCATTGTGAATGCTGTTGCCAGACTCATTCACCTTACAAACTGCTCGGCGTCTGCTACCCCTCTCTGCCAATCCCTCCATTGGCTGCCACTCGCCCAACAAATTAAATTCAAAATACTAACAATAACTTACAAAGCCACCCACAACTTGGCCCCCAGCTACATCACTAGCCTGGTCTCAATATAACAACCAAATCGTTTTCTTCCTTCCTCCCAAGACCTCCAGCTCTGTAGTTCCCTTGTCACCTCCTCCAGGACTTCTCCCGAGCCTCACCCATCCTTTGGAATTCCCTACCCCAATCTGTCCAACTATATATTGCTCTGTCCACTTTTAGGTGATCCCTAAAAACATCTCTCTTCATCAGCTCATTCCCCACAGTTATTACCTTTTGTCCCTCTTGACCCTCCCTTCTAGATTGTAAGCTCTAGCGAGCAGGGCCCTCTGATTCCTCCTGTATTGAATTGTTTTTGAACTGTACTGTCCGTCCTAATGTTGTAAAGCGCTGCACAAACTGTTGGCGCTATATAAATCCTGTATATTAATAACAATACTGGATATTGCAATTGGAGGTTACTTCGGGGAGTGGTCAACTAAGGAGGCCCCCTCAACTGCTGGTGTGGTGGAACAATGATCCATGTGGTTTTCTCACATGAGGATTTCTTTTGGCTTTAAGTCATGGCTTGGGTGTCTGTCCAGTTCTTTGCTTTTCTGACCCACATTGTCAACTTCTCTGGAAATCTGCCAGTTCCTCATATTATAGCTCGTGACCCTAGAGTGGTTCTGCTGCACACCACCTTGCCTTATACAGCACCACCACCACCCAGACAAATCTTTAAAATGCCATAATACCCAACTGTGCTTGTTTAGTGGTCTGGTAAGTATCAGTGTTGCCAACCTACCAGATTGAATTTTACTGACATGGCACCCAAAATTTACTGGCACAGCCACGTTTTTATTGGCATTTCTAATAGTTACAAAATTACAGTTTTAAGTACAAGTTTCAGTATTTAGTCTACAAACAAGTACAATATGCAGTTATAAATGTGATTTAAGGTAGATATTAACCACTTCACCCCCGGAAGGATTTCCCAGGTTAGGACCAGAGCACTTTTTTGCGATTCGGCACTGCGTCGCTTTAACTGACAATTGCGCGGTTGTGCAACGTTGTACCCAAACGAAATTTGCGTCCTTTTTTTCCCACAAGTAGAGCTTTCTTTTGGTGGTATTTGATCACCGCTACGTCATTTCTGATCGCCGCCATAAACAAAGAAAGAGCGACAATTTCGCAAAAAAAACAAAACATTTCTTACTTTTTGCTAAAATTCAAATCCCAAAAAAAATATAAAAAAACATTTTTTTTCATCGGTTTTGGCCGATTTATATTCTTCCTCATATTTTTGGTAAAAAAATTTGCAATCGGCGTTTATTGATTGGTTTGCGCAAAAGTTGCCGCGTTTACGGATGATGACAATTAATTTCTGGGGTTTTTATTTTTTTATTGTTTTTTACTAGTAATGTCGGTGATCTGCGATTTTTAGCGGTACTGTGAAATTGCGGCGGACATGTCGGACGTCTTTGACACTTTTTTGGGACCAATGACATTTATACAGCGATCAGAAATGTAAATGTCCACTGATTACTGTATAAATGTCACTGGCAGTGAAGGGGTTAACCTGCAGGGGGCCATCTAGGGGTTAACTGTGTTCCCTAGGCGTGTTCTAACTGTGAGGGGGCTGGGCTACCATGGGCATGAGAGATCTAATGGATCCCAGTGACAGGGATCAGTAGATCTCTTATGCCCGCACTGACAGAGCGTGGAACCGCCGTGTTTACATCGGCGGTTCCCTGCTCTTTGGCTCCGGCAGCTCATCGCAGCTCGCCGGCAGACATCGGGACCGCCCAAGCCGCGGAGGAATGTGTCGGGCATGAGAGCGCGCCACCGCCGTCCAAACCGCCGCAGTAAATATACCGCACGCGGTGTGGAAGCGGTTAAGGCAAAACACATATTTATTATTTTATTTTCGATATAGTAAGTAAGTAGCTCAGGGACAGGACTCAGGAGGGCAAGAAATTAGAATGGGTGGCACACACATACATGAAATTGACTCTCACAGTGACACTGACAGCAGTGTACAGCAGCAAAGATCACTGTCACGTACCTGGTGGTAGAGTCTGGCTTATGCAGGGGGCAACCTCTCTTGCGGCCCTGGTTCGAGAACCCCTGGTAGTGTGGACAGGGAGCTCTGGAGCACAGGGGGGCACGAGGGCTGGACAAACTTCAGGTGGTTGGGAGAAGTCCAAGGAAGCTCGTGCAAGACAGGAGAGTAGTGGTTCAATCCGGGTTGGCAACTGGCAGGCGGTGCGGTACAACGGGATCAGGCAAACGGATGGTCGGGTACAGGCAAGGTCGGCAACGTGCTGGCAACAGAAGTACAGTAGGAGCAGGCAAGCGGATGGTCGTAAACAAGCCGGAGTCAGGTGCGGGCAGATATCAACAGGTCCAAGGGAACAAGCCGGGGTCACAGGAACAGGAAATCACACGAAAGTAGTCACCGGGGGTTTCACAGGTTCAGGGAACGTTGTAGAGCGGACAACACCAGCTGCAGGGCTCTGCTGACTGAAATAGAGCCGCCAGGCGCCGTTTCCGGCGCGTGAGCGCGCGCACGGGCACGCGCGAACGCGCACGGGTGCGCGCGCACCACCGCGGAAAGGCAGAGATCGGTCCTTTCCTGACAATCACTGACACAACACGTCCCCTCCTGAGTCACATTGACAGTCTCTCTCCATACCAGGTGGACCCTCCATCCCAAACAGCACTGACAGTCCCATAATCGGCTTGCCTTTCTCCTGTCCTGCAGACCCTGACATCACACTACAGGCTCGTGCACCACTTCCACCAGATCCGCCCCTGCCAGCACCGACTGAACCCACTGTAGCAGGCACTTCGGCGGCTTTGGCCGCCTCGGGACCCAAACTGCACATGCGCAGTTCCTGAACCGAGTGCCAGCCTTGTTTTTTACTGGCAACCTTTTCCTCTTACTGTCATTTACTGGCAGGAGAAAAGTGCCCGTTTTTTACTGGCTGCCAGTAAAAATACTGACAGTTGGCAGCACTGGTGAGTATTAACTGGCAGGGCAAGTTTTGGGTACGATTCACCCAAATGCCTTTTTGAACTGTAGCAGATCCTAATTTTCTCAACTTTCTTTCAGCAAGCATGGAAGAGTAATGGTCATCGTTAATCTACAGATTGACCATGATCAACTGATTGGTGTGCTCCTGTGCCATGAACCAGAAACACCAGTTAATAGAAGAGAGACAAGGGGGAAATATATACAACAATTAGACAAGATTACATCCACACTATTTTTGCTAGACAAAGGCACAAAGTAAAGACAATACTGTACAAGAAGGCAGGCCTGGTGCAAGGATTTTTGACACCCTAGGCGAAACCTCATTTTGCCTCCCCCTTTAGCTCTGCCCCTAACTCCACCCCCTTTGCGCTGCCCATGTCTACAATGGAGAGGGCAGAGGTGGAGATTTTTGCAGCGCCTCTCTACCTATTTCTTTAGCCGTGGCCCACAGGCCCGCACCTGTGCCTTTGGACCCGGCCTAAAGACAAATAATGGCAACACCGGCTCACTTCCACATGCCAGCCATGGTCCACAGGTATATGGACAGGCTACGGTAGTATATGGACAGGCTGGGTTAGTATATGGGCAGGCTGGAATAGTATATGGACAGGCTGGAGTAGTATATAGACAGGCTACGGTAGTATATGGACAGGCTGTGTTAGTATATGGGCAGGCTGGAGTAGTATATGGACAGGCTGGAGTATTATATAGACAGGCTACGGTAGTATATGGACAGGCTGGGTTAGTATATGGGCAGGCTGGAGTAGTATATGGACAGGCTGGGGTAGTATATAGACAGGCTACGGTAGTATATGGACAGGCTGGGTTAGTATATGGGCAGGCTGGAGTAGTATATGTACAGGTGCCTGGCACCCTGGGTGCCAGTGCACCCTAGGCGGCCGCCTGCTCCGCCTAGTGGTAGAGCCGGCCCTGCAAGAAGGGACACCCAAAGTTTAAACATTGTTAGCAAGCTCACAGTGTACTTTCACCCGAAAGACTATTGGTTGTCATATTGTAAATATATGCTTAGAAGTCTGATTTGTAGTTGAGTGACTCGTTGGGTTTACAGGCAATAATCAATTGAAGGTGCAGGCTAAGTCACAGCCCAACAAAGGCAAAAGTCACAGGCTGCCTGAACAAGTGTAGAGCAGGGGTCTCCAAACGAAGGGCCACAGGCCACATCTGGCTCCTACAAGATTTTCAACAATTTAGCCTGCAGCTAGAGTCAGTAACATATCCTTAATGTGCACAGCTTCAGGATCAAGGTCCGCCACGGCTACCTATAGTCTCTGCTTCAAACTTCTCATGTAACAGGGGACTCTGATGTAAGGGGGTACTTTGATTGGGACCCTGATGTAAGGGGGGGCATAGGTGTGCGCAGGGAGTGTGCCAGGTGTGCCTGGGAACACCCTAAAGTAGATTCCCCTTACTTTTCGGGTTCCTCCTCCCGTGCTGCCGGCTTCCCTCCTCTCCTCTCCTCCCAGCTGCTGCAGGGAATGTTTCAGGATGGAAAGTGGGGGAAGGGGCTAGTAAATAGTTCCTTTTCTCAATGAACACAATGAACACACTCGCTTTCTGTGTACATTCGTAACTGAAGCATAGTAAACTATGCTTCAGTTTGTGAATGAACAGGAAGCCGCTCAGCACACTGCACTTCCCATTCATTCAGTGTCCAGTGCAGCTGAGGCTGCAGGGAAAGTCATGTGTGTTTGAGATTTGGGGTGCACACCCTAATGTAATAGGCTGCACACACCTATGAAGCGGGGACCCTGATTGGGAAACTGATATAAACAGGGCTTTTTTTATCAGAGAATAGGTGCAGGAGCTCCAGGAACTTCCCTTCTGAGTCATCCTTTGTCTCCACCCCCTACCCACCTCTGAGCACCGTCCCTTGGCTCCACCCCCTACCCACCTCTGAGCACCGTCCCTTGGTTTCACCTCCTACCCACCTCCCTGTATTGCCCCTTTTAGAGAATACAGAACCAAGTATCATTTTATCCTACTAAGTAATTTGTATGGAATTTGATACACCCCATCCCAGCAACAATGGCCCCCTAGTAACAATAGATCCTGCAGCAACAAAGTACCATCCCAGTAACAATAGACCCTGAGCGGCAACAACAGATCTCCCAAAAGTCATCATCAATAGACCCTGCAGCAGCCAGCAGTAATTGACCTCTCCCTCAATGGTAGATCCCTCCCAACAATGTCTGACCCCCCCAGCAACATAAGATCCCCTGTCAGCAACAATAGACCCACCACACAAAACTAGATCTTTACCAGCGACAATAGATCCCTCAGCAGGCTGCATCACTAGACCCTCCACCACATTCCAGCACTCCTTGCCATAAATACATTCAGTGCTGGAGGTGCCGGAACTGCGTTCCCCCTGAAAAAAAGCCCTGGATAGGAGGAACTCTAATGGGGACCCTGGTGTAAGGGGGGACACTGATGGGGGTCCTGCTATAAGGGAGGATACAGTTGGGGATTATTTTTCGACAATGTGGCCCATATTGAAAAGATTGGAGACACTTAATGTGGAGGAACTGAAACGCAAATAGAGTAGAAAACCACGAAGACCCTTTTAAGAGGGGCAATGCTTGCATTCAACCCAAACTCAAAGAGGAAATTGATCTACGGAAGAGACTGAATTCCTAAAATGTTGGTTAAGCCCTTATGCAAACACAGTTACATTTTGTACATATTCGTGCTTGGGGTATATAGAACCATTTTTTCTTTTATCTACTATATCAATTACCTATTGAATTCAAGGTATATTTTTATCAGTTGTAAGAATACATTTACATGTAAAACTACAACTCAACTATCCATGAGCACTTTATTTTAGATGTGATGATTTTGAATTAGCATTCAGTAATGAGAACCCTCCCCAGCACAACTGTGTGTATTGTTGTTTTTCATATATCCAGTATCTCACAAAAGTAAGTACACCCCTCACATTTTTGTAAATATTTTATTCTATCTTTTCATGTGACAACACTGAAGAAATGACACTTTGCTACAATGTAAAGTAGTGAGAGTACAGCTTGTATAACAGTGTAAATTTGCTGTCCCCTCAAAATAACTCAACACACAGCCATTAATGTCTAAACCGCTGGCAACAAAAGTGAGTACACCCCCTAAGTGAAAATGTCCAAATTGGGCCCAAAGTGTCAATATTTTATGTAGCCACCATTATTTTGTCAGCACTGCCTTAACCCTCTTGGGCATGGAGCTCACCAGAGATTCACAGGTTGCCACTGTGTGGCAGTGGTAGGCAAGACATACTTGTCTTTGTACTCCTCATCTGGTTGCCGCCACACACGCTTGACACCATCTGAACCAAATAAGTTTATCTTGGTCTCATCAGACCACAGGACATGGTTCCAGTAATCCATGTCCTTAGTCTGCTTGCCTTCAGCAAACTGTTTGCAGGCTTTCTTGTGCATCATCTTTAAAAGAGTCTTCCTTCAGGGATGACATCCATGCAGACCATTCTGATGTAGTGTGCGGCGTATGGTCTGAGCACTGACAGGCTGACCCCCCACCCCTTCAACCTCTGCAGAAATTCTGGCAGCACTCATACATCTATTTCCCAGAGACAACCCCTGGATATGACGATGAGCATGTTCACTCAACTTCTTTGGTCGACCATGGTGAGGCCTGTTCTGAGTGGAAGCTGTCCTGTTAAACAGTTTCAGGGTCTTGGCAATCTTCTTATAGCCTAATCCATCTTTATGTAGAGCAACAATTCTTTTTTTCAGATCCTCAGAGAGTTCTTTGCCATGAGGTGCCATGTTGAACTTCCAGTGACCAGTATGAGAGAGTGAGAGCGACAACACCAAATTTAACACCCCTGCTCCCCATTCACACCTGAGACCTTGTAACAATAACGAGTCACATGACACCGGGAAGGGAGAATGGCGAATTGGGCCCAATTTGGACATTTTCACTTGGGGGTGTACTCACTTTTGTTGCCAGTGGTTTGGACATTAATGGCTGTGTGTTGAGTTATTTTGAGGGGACGACAAATTTAAATTGTTATACAAGCTGTACACTCACTACTTTACTTTGTAGCAAAGTGTCATTTCTTCAGTGTTGTCACCCAAAAAGATAGAATAAAATATTTACAAAAATGTGAGGGTTGTACTCACTTTTGTGAGATTCTGTATACACTGAACAGTGATGGATGAATGTGCCAAAATTTTACTCAACTGGAATGTTTTTCATAAAAAAAAAAATACATTTAAAAATGAATTCGAATTTCAAATTTGAATTTGTGTTCAAATCAATTGATTACTATTTTTGTGGTTTTTTTTTCTATTTGGAAGGCTGCTAGACAAACCATTGTCTCCTAAAATGCATGGAAAGCCCCTTTTCTGACACAAAAATAAAATAAAAAAGAATACAAAAAGGGGTACATTGGGGAAGGGGGGTGGTGGTTTTTATATGGCTCTCAAAGGCCAAAAGAGGACTGATCTGATGGGGTCATCTCCTTGTGTGACCAGATCGACATCCGTTTTCAGGAGAGGTCCCTAGCAAGAAAACGCCAGCACTTCCCGGCGCCCTTAGGCAGTCTAAGCCACCCTCTCTTCATATCGTGGAGCATCCTCTGCCAGCTGAGGAACCCATTCAGCTGGGCCAGACCAGGCTATCTTCCGAGGAACGTGCTAGGCGCAGAACTCTGGGCCTGTGCCTCTATTGTTGTTCACTTCGCTCGGGAAGACGCTCATATCCAATACATCTGGAAGGTGGAGTATTGGATCCAGAAGTATCACCTTCATCTCCTTGTCTTCTTATTTTGGTGTCCCTCAATGTTGGCGCTTCCTCAAACCCGGTCATGGCATATCTGGATTCTGGGGCTGCTGGCAATTTCATGGAATGGAGAACTGCATCTTCGTTGGGACTCACCCTTTCATCCCTCGCCACACCAGTGACGGTATCAGCGATTGATGGCACTGTTCTCCCAGGGGGCCCTATCTGCTTCCAGACCCTCCCCATTAAGATGTTGGTAGGGACACTCCACCAGGAGTGGATGTCCTTCTTTGTTTTGCCTAAGGCCTCAGCCCCCATCGTACTGGGCCTTCCTTGGTTATGGCTCCAGTCTCCACACGTGGACTGGACTTCTGGGCAAATTGTGGCTTGGGGTCCCTCCTGTTCCTCGTTTTGCCTACGTAAGGTTGCCCCCGAAAGTGGAACTTCCTGTTGCCACTACCTCCTGTTCTTCCCAATGCGTGTAGCAAATTCTGGGATGTGCCCAGCAACAGTCAGGTTGATACGCTCTCTAGGTCATTTGGCACTCTGGATGAACAGTCCACCTGTGAACCTTAGCCTATCTGTCCGACCTCATGCATCCTTGCCCATTCTACCACATTGGAGTTAAAAACTCCTCCGGGCAAGGCCTTCGTCCCCACTGAGTTAAGAGCTAAGATTTTTTGTTGGGGTCATGATTCCAAGAGGGCTTGTCATGTTTGTACCTGGTCTGACTCCTCCATGCAAGCTTCTGCTGGTCTTCACTTGCCCACTTCTAAGAAACCGTTAGTCCTCAAGAGCTCCTCTTGTCCTCCCCCTACCTCTGCTCTGGTCTCTGAGGATTATCAGAAGTATGAGTAGCCACATTCTGGATTCTTGCCTCTATAAAGGCATCCCTCAGTACCTCATGCTTTGGAGAGGGTTTGGTCCTGAGGATATAAAAAAGAAAGGAGAAGAGTGCCTCTGAGTGCAGGTATTTATTGGTATAATAAAAAACAATAAGGACTTACATCTGGAAAAGTGCAGGTGTGACCCTTCGGGGGAAAAGGGAAAGGATGGAGGGATAAGGCAGATCTCCTGTCACCGCTGTAGTCTCTCCAAAAGCGATCAATCAGTGATGACAACAAAGCCAGAGACGCCGGCTGTCCTGGCAGGGATTTCCTGGTGTAGTGAGACAGGTTGGAGAGGAGGCTTGGAACGCGGCGTGAGCTGCGACTAGCGTGTACAGAGCGGGACGGAGGCCAAAAAGGTCCACAACGCATTTCAGAGCAGGCGCACGAAGCCCGCCGGGCATGCGCGCTCCTTTGTCAGTGTAAGGAAGATAGAAAAGGGACAGGTATATATGCAAGGAGGAAACAACCTCCGCACACAGGGATAGGTTAACCAATAAAAGCTGCTGTTAAAGCGATAATAGTCCTGTCAACAGACGGGGGGGAGATAAATCCCAATAGAAACAAGGGAAGAAATATGTGAATAGGGCTGATAAGGCGAACAGCGGAATTTTGTACCACCAAATGGCTAGGGGTTTTTATTAGCCAGAGACGGATCAGATATGATGAAATTGTTCATCATATACAAATACTGACCTCTGAGATTATTGCGTATAAAGTAAAAGTCCCCCTTACCTGGTTACATACCCTCAAAACCAACACTAAGAAAAAAGAGGATTTTCTTATACAAACCAAATTGTGCAAATTCCGTAGAGACCTTAATGATTACCAAAATCATAAAGTCTTTTCTTGGAAACGGAACCAAGATATGCCCTCACTCATGTCAGTTCCCATCCCCCCAGCTGTTCCCCATGATGTCCCGTCCAGGCCAGTGAGACCTCATAGATATCCACCCAAGTTGTCCTTAGTTAATAAAGGTATTCCTCTTCACATTTCTGGTAACAAACCTAACAAATTTGATTTTACTAAGCCTTCAGTTTCATTATCCAACCACAAAACCAAACCCAAACACCCTACAAAAAAGGTGTCTGTTAACACCGGTGGTTCCACCAATTATCACTCCCGCACTTCTCCCCATTCTGCTGATAGAGAGATACCCATCACCACTCATTCTTCCTGTGACAAAATATCTGCTGTCACCACCAGGCGTACCCTTTCCCCTCCATCTCAGACACAGGCTTGTTCCACGCATTCTGACCCCTCTCCATCTAGAAAGACGGATTCCCAGGTCTCTGGCATTGTTTCATCTCCATTTGTTCCCTCCGATTCCACAGGGGTGGCTTTTTGAGATTTCCACGCTGGAGAAATACCGCCCCAGTCCTCCCCTCTGTCCCTTTCTTTTTTGGACCAGGGCGTTCGGCCCAGCCCAGATTCAAAAGAAGGCTCACAGACGAGGATGTAGAGGTGGACGCAGAGTCTCCAAACGTAAAAATGAAATTGCGGAAACTGTGAAGATTTTTAACTTATCTTCCACTTTCCTCACCCCAAATGATAGGTCATGTACCTACTATCCAGCCCAATTATTTTTTATTATTCAAAGATTTTAATAAGATTACAAATATTACTATTAAAAAGAAATTTTCATATCCAAGCCAAAAAAGCCGTTTTGAATAATCCCTATACTGTCACGATAACTCCAGGAATGTCACCTTTGAGGACCCTGACCTTGCACCCAATCTCAATATCCAGCTTGACTTGCTCACGCAACATTTGAAGACCTCCCCCCTGTAGCACATACAGAATTCAGGCCTATATCCGTATTTTATCCCACCAAATCCAAGGGACCATGCTTAGCAGCCTTTTACAGAGTCGTTTTTGCTGAACTACAGTCTTTGTGTGACCAGCCCCACAATCCCAAGAGGTACCGGAGTCATAATCTCACACCTGGGGAAAGGTCTGCCCTAAAACAGTTCACAGAAAATCCCCATTTGGTTATTAAATCTGCCGACAAGGGGAGGTGGCATTGTGCTTAAAGATAGGGCTGATTATGTCAAAGATTCCTATAGGTTGTTGTCTGACCCTGTCACTTATAAAAAGCTCCCTTCTGATCGCTTGCCTGTTTTTCGCCTGGAAGCAGATGCATTAATAGAATGGGCTGTTGCTGACCATGTTATCAATAAAAAAGAGGCAGTTTTTTTACACAAAGATTTTTATAGTACGCCTTATTTATATCTTCTACCGAAGGTACACAAGGATCAGACCAACCCTACGGGTAGACCTATTGTGGCCTCGATGAACAGCGTTACTAGTGGTTTTTCATTATATATTGACTCTTTCCTTCAGAGCTTAGCTCAGGGTCTTCAATCACAAATTTGGGACTCCACACAACTCCTTGATCTGTTGGCTCCATACACCTGGCAGGAGAGCTATCTGTGGCTGTCCTTAGATGTCAGCTCATTATATACCTCTATTCCACACGAGGTAGGGATGCTGGCAACTGAACATTTTTTTTCTTCGGTTCCTCTCATTAACCCCAGACAATCCCTTTTTATTTTGTCCCTCCGGTTTTGCTTGACGCACAATTATTTTCATTTTGAAGGAGATTTCTATTTGCAGATCCATGGCACTGCCATGGGAGCCAAGTTTGCCCCGTCTTACGCCAATTTGGCGATGGGCCTATGGGAAGAGAAGTTCATCTGGCATGGTAATCCTTTTGCCCACAACATTATCTTCTATGGCAGTTATATAGACGACATTGTCATCATCTGGGAGGGTTCCCCATCCCTGGTTGATGAATTTGTCGTCTATTGTAATAATAACGACTTAGGGTTGGCCTTCACTTCTGTGCATGACCCTGACACCTTGGCTTTTCTGGATTTGGAATTAGGGCATGATCACAACCAGATCTTTGCCTGCAATTACTGTAAACCCACTGCAGGGAACTCGTATCTGCATTACAGTAGTTGTCACCATCCCAATTGGGTGAACAACAATCCCAAAGGAGAATTTTGCAGACTCAGACAAAACTGCACACGGGAATGTGATTACATCTCATAAAGTACCCACATAAAGTACCCACATGAAACAAAATTTTGTAGACAAGGGTTATCCGGCACCTCTAGTGGAACAGGCCTATTCCACACATCTACCTGGCAAAAAAACCAAAAAAACTATAATGGATCATACTTCTGCCAATGCACCTGTTAGATTTGTTACGAGATACCATTGCCAGTATAAAAGAATGGAAGGTATCCTAAAAAAGCATTGGAACATCCTGAAACAGGACCCCTGTACTATATTGGGGGACAAACCGGTGGTCACCTATAGATGGGCCCCTACGCTTAAAAAAAAAAATTGCACCCAGTAACCTAAAAGAACTAAAAACATCCAATTCGTTAAACCTCACCCCTATTGTAGGGATGTATCGGTGCAATAAAGCTCTTTGTAAGACCTGCGATTTTGTGGAACATGGACAAAAATATTTCCAACTCAAAGGTCACACATATTATTTTGATCAATTCCACAATTGCTCCACTGAATATGTCATTTACTGTCTCACGTGTCCTTGCAAACTGCTGTACGTAGGCCGCACCATTCGCCCTTTGAGACAACGGTTTGGTAAACACCGTAGGCTTGTGGAAAAAGGCTGTGACTTACACAGCGTTCCACGACATTTTCTGGAACATCACAATAGATCCACTGCAGGTTTACAGGTCTGGGTCCTAGAATCTATACGATTATGTGAACGTGAAACGTATTGGATCTATATTTTGGACTCTCTGTCACCCAATGGCTTAAATGAGGAATTGGACGTCAATACCATCCTAAAATAAAAATCAAATCCTTTTAAAATAATCAGTATTTCCATATGGCCAGGGCCTTTATAAAGTTGTTCTCATTTGCTTCTCTATATATTTTTGTTCTGGTAATTGTCAGATTTCAAATTGTGTTTTGCCTTATCCTTTTCCCCATTCTTCTCTCCCCTTTTTTATTGTCGTGTATGACATATATTACAAACCAGTCTTTCCCTTTGATGTATGATTAACATTTTAAACCAGTCTTTCCCTTATGTATATAGAGCAGTCCATGGTATTCTCTCCAACATCGGTCCCCTATTCATATACATTTTTCTATACTTTTTTATACAAATTTTAACCCCCCCCCCTTTTCCTCCCCCCCTTTTTTGGAATCTTCTAAATGCCAGTTTCTTCCTTTGGAAAAATGTATCCTCTCAAGACGTTTTGTTGCCATTGTGCTGGATATGTGAAAAGGGGACACTAAGCGAAAACATTGGGCTCCATTGAACACATAATAAATTCTACCCTAGTCCTAGGTTCCTAAACCCCTATACCAAGCTATTAAAAGAACAGTACCAAGCTATTAAAGTAACAATGTTCACAGAGATATATGACTTCAACATCATCTCTAGTGTATGTCAAATTTTTTGTATTCGACTTACTGTGAGTGAGTGCAGGAAAAATAGTTTTTGTTACTGCGGACTAATATGAGAGCAATAGAACATTTACACTTTAAGTTAGGATTCTCACAAAAAAAAAAAAAACATGTAAGGAATTTCCTAAAAGCAACAGTTGGAAATTATTTTTAATTTTATTTTTTAAGACTATATTTGAAATAACACCTTTAATTAAATATATTTGACACTGTAAGCATTTTATTTTTTCCCCCCATTGTGGCCCTAATACATGTGGAATGGGCACATTTAACTTTGTGTTGGAAGGATGCTCAAAATGGAATTTACTTTTTTGACCGACAATTTTTAAAAATGTGCTATGCTAAAAACATTGTCAGATTTTGTATGTCGGATTGATACTGACACTGTAGGAATAATATTTTGTCACTATGGAATAGAACACTCCACTTTATTTTTGAAGAATTTACAAATAAAAGTTATATTTCTTGTACGCATATTGCGTGTCTCTTACTAACACTGCAAGAATACAATTTATCTCTGTATCCACAGATACACGTGGAATACAGTACTTGATTTTGACAAGCACTTTTGAAAAAAAAAAAAAAAAAGAACTTACACCGGAAGTAGTATTTCTTGCCAAAAATAATTTAGAATTGATGGCTTATTTTGTTTTTTCTTTTCAACAGTAGATACAGTAAGTCTACACTAGTGATTGTTGGGCTGAAAGCTACACTGTAAAAACAATATATCTTAACCATACAGTCAGGACCTGGATCACCTGCTGGTTGCACTGTGGTTCACTGGACGGAGGGTGGTAATTCCGGGGTTCACCAGCAGCAGCCAGCAGTTCCCAGTAATCCGTTTCCTCTTGATGCTGGCTGCTGGGGGGGTATTTAGGGCTGCCAGATACTGTTTACCGTTATCCTGTTCCTGACCTGTTCTCAGTACCCTGTATCCTGCTGCCTTGTTCCTGCTCTCCCTTGTTCCTGTTCCTAGTTTTGGTCCCCCCCCTTCCCATCTGTTCCCTGCACCTCTAGTTTTCCACTGCTTTTCTGTGTTCCCCATTTTGCACATATTATATATAGTTAGTTGTTAGTTAGGCTATCTGTTTGTTAGGTTGAATAGTCAGGTACGCGTCAGTTTTTTGGATCACTTATACTTTTATGTTTGTTGTGTGCTGGTGTTTGGATGTATTATGTTTCACTGTAAATAAATCTCACTTAAAGAATATAAAGTCTGGTTCCAGTTGTAGCCACCCAGATTTGGCCACCCCGGCTGCTGATTCCTAACACATACATTAAAGGTCACAGGACTGGTATTCAAAGACCATGGGCTATCTGCTGCTGCCTTCAGGTGATTGTACACTGGTAAAATCTTTTGCTAGGTCTGCCCTTAGAGCAGTGGTTCTCAACTCCGGTCCTCGGGACCCACTAACAGGCCAGGTTTGCAGGATAACTGAAATGCACCACAGGTGAAATCATTTGCTGCTCAGTGATTGCAGTATTCTAGTCTGCATCTCCCCAAGGTAATACTTAAAATCTGGCCTGTTGGTGGGTCCCGAGGACCGGAGTTGAGAACCACTGCCTTAGAGTGTACCCATATAACCCAGCCCACTCAATTTTTTGCTAGTGTACTTAGGTGATGGACCTGTTCTTCTTTGGAGAAGTATTTTTTCTTTTAGACCACTGAAGTTTTGTTCTTCTGAATCTGCTGTCAACATCAGATTCCCTATTGCTTTGAGCAGTTTCTGGATCAGTTGCCCTCAGTGTGTAGCCTTCGAGCTCGATAACAAGCTGAACAAAGGTTCCTCTTGTAGATGCTCTTGTGATACCTTTTTATCTTCTCCAGTGACTTAGAATCATTTCACCAAAGTTGCAAAATGTCAACAAATTTCCTGAATAAATACTGGGGAAATAAAAACTCCTAATTTAGCTCCTTACCTATTTTTATAGTTCAAAAGATTGTGATAGCTTAAAATCTGGAAATTTTTCAGCAGCCACGCCAGTGTCTATTTTCCCTTACAATTAGATGAAGAAAAAGAATGACATTGTTCTGTTTTGAAAACTATGCTCAGTTTTTCTTTATCTTCTGGA
Organism: Glandirana rugosa; assembly: GCA_018402905.1. Classification (NCBI taxonomy): domain Eukaryota; kingdom Metazoa; phylum Chordata; class Amphibia; order Anura; family Ranidae; genus Glandirana; species Glandirana rugosa. The sequence continues at coordinate 512,527 of BLSH010517992.1, read as the reverse complement.
GATCGGATCCCATTTTTATTTTAGTTTCAGAGCTAACAAAATCCGAGGTGTTCATCAGGGTTGCGCTTTTAAATTTGAGCAGAAACCTTCATATCTTTCCAGCATCCCATATTATTTGTGCACAACACACCTGTATGAAATTGTTGGACATCTCATCCCAAATTCATTGACATTACTATGGGGTTGGTGACCTGTTGAGGCTATAAAAGCGTCCTATCTTTTTACAAAATGTGTGTGTGTGTGAGAATGTGTGCTCATTTGCAAAATAAAAAGCATTTGTGAGGTCAGATAATGATGTTGAACGAGAATTGGCTTGCATTAAATCAGGGGTAGGCAACCTTCGGCCCTCCAGCTGTTGTGGAACTACATTTCCCATGAGGCATTGCAAGGCTGTCAGTTACAATTACACCCAGAGGCATGATGGGACTTGTAGTTCTGCAACAGCTGGAGGGCCGCAGGTTGCCTACCCCTGCATTAAATGTTCCAAGTGTTCACTTGGGTTTGAGCTCAGGGTTCTGCGCAGGCTGTTCAGGTTGCTCCACCAAAAGCTTTAGATCTTTAACCTCCTCGCATCTGCACCATAGCCGAATGACGGCTACAGCGCGGCTCTAAAATGCCGGGAGGACGTCTAGCCATTTGGCTCGTGCTGGGCGCGCTCCCGCGGGCGCGAGCACGTGCTGCCGCACGCTGCGGGAGCGTGCCCACGGGTCGGGCGGACCTGATGTCCGCCGGAGACCCGTGATCTCCTTCCAGAGAACCGGAACGGGGAACCGCCAATGTAAACGCGGCGGTTCCCCATTCTGTGAGGGGGGGGGACACGACAGATCTACTGATCCCTGTCACTGGGATCAGTTAGATCTGTCATGCCCCTGCCAACCCCGTGCCCCCCAACGTTTGGAACACACCCAGGGAACATAGTGAACCCCTTCACTGCCCCCTGCAGGTTAAACCCTTCACTGCCAATGACATTTATACAGTAATCAGTGGATATTTACATTTCTGATTGCTGTATAAATGTCATTGGTCCCAAAAAAGTGTCAAAAACGTCCGTCATGTCCGCCCCAATATCGCAGTACCGATAAAAATCGCAGATCGCCGCCATTACCAGTAAAAAAAAAAAAAATAATAAAAACGCCATAAATCAATGTCCATAGTTTGTAGGCGCTATAACTTTTGTGCAACCCAATCAATTAACGCCGATTGCGATTTTTTTTTTTACCAAAAATATGTAGAAGAATATATATCGGCCTAAACTGATGAATATATTAGTTTTTTTATTTTTGGATATTTATTATAGCAAAACGTAAAAAATATTGGTTTTGTTTTCAAAATTGTCGCTCTTTTTTTGTTTATAGCGGCGATCAGAAATGACGCAGAGGGTTGAAATCCTTTCCGGGAAAAGATCAAGGTCATATTGACACGGGAATACACGTTTCGTTTGAGAAATTGGTGAAGGAATGACCCGTGAATTTGGGGGGAGGACGGACCTGGTTAAAAGTCAAAAGTCGTGACAGCGAGAAACTTACTGTTAACGCGCCAGCACGCTGCAACATGGGTTTGCTTTAACCGCAGGAAAAAAAGGGTGTTTATCTCGAAAGAAAACCACCATAAACTAGTGGAGACGCAGTAAAGACTAGCGGCGATATTTGTTTTTTTCTCGCTGTTAAAACTTTTGTTTTGGTTATAAAAAATGCAAAACGATATTATT
>BLSH010517992.1:457308-486696 GCA_018402905.1 Glandirana rugosa | reverse complement strand
ACTTATACTTGACGTACATTATGCGGTAAATAAGTATCAAAAAATACTACACCCAAATCACTGTGAAATTCGTGAAGTATGTCCATGTTCTGTTAATATTCCTTTGTTGGAATACGTTTTCATGATCATACAGGAAGTAATAAGTTATGTATGATTCCATTTGTCATATTCTATATGTCATAGAGTGTTTTCAGTCATGTGGGGAGTGTAACAACATTTGGACATTTTCACTTAGGGGTGTACTCACTTTTGTTGCCAGCGGTTTAGACATTAATGGCTGTGTGTTGAGTTATTTTGAGGGGACAGCAAATTTACACTGTTATACAAGCTGTACACTCACTACTTTACATTGTAGCAAAGTGTCATTTCTTCAGTGTTGTCACATGAAAAGATAGAATATAATATTTACAACAATGTGAGGGGTGTACTGACTTTTGTGAGATACTGTATATCTTATACTGTTTACCTTAGTATGTATTGAATAATGAAGGACATACTAGTACTTTTGCATAAGGTTGTTTCCTTATAATTGTCTTGTACCTGTATGAAGTGCTTAAAGTGTCACTAAACCCACATCATAAAAAACTATGAATAAATGGCGTATTACATGCAGTTCATATTCACTCAAACACTATAGGATTAGTTTTCTGTATTCTGAAAAAAAAACTGCTTGTTCCTGCTGCTCTCTATCTCCCCCTTCTGTCCATGTCCCCAGTTCAGCTAGGGATTATGCAGAGCAGTGTTGGCAGCTCTGCACATGCTCAGTTTTCAGCGAGTTTCTATGCTGAGCATTTCCTCCCTATCACATCTGAGCAGCCCATGTGGCTATAGAGTGGGTGTATACACAGTGGTAAATGACAGCCCACTCCCTCCCTCCTCTTCCATGCTCACTAACCAGCTAAACACAATGGGGGTGGGATATTACATGTAGATTAATGGAGGCTTCACCTCCTTCTTATTCTAAGACATAAGCTGGGGGGCGTGACACAGCCTGTGACTGGCAGAAATCCGCCTACACAATGTTATTGCCAAAGAATAATAAAGATTTGATTTCAAATATACAGTATATTTGTATGACAATTTAAAACTGTTTATTAATATTAGGGTTGTCCCGATAGCGATACTAGTATCAGTGCCGACACCGAGCATTTGCCCGAGTGCTTGTACTTGGGCAACATACTCTGATGCCTAATCTGATATCTGGGCAGTCAGGGGTGTTCAGTGTGGCACTGGGGGGAGTTAAAATCACAGCTCTCCCTGTATACATTTCATTAAAGCAGCTGACAGCTGCTTCTCCTCCAGTGGCTTTCAACTGCCGCACCGATCACCCCCTGACTGTCCCCCGTTTCCTCCTCCAGTCCCCCTCCATGTCCTTCGATCCCCCTCTGATCCCCCTCCATGTCCTCTGATCCCCCTCCGTGTCCTCCAACACCCCCCCAGCATGCTCCTCTGGTTCCCCTCCGATCCCCCTTCATGTCCTTCGATCCCTCTCTGTGTTCTCCGATCCCCCTCTGTGATCTGTCAGGATGGAGAGTGGAGGAAGGAGCTGGTAAATCTGTCATTTACCGTCTCCTTCCTTTTCCGAATGAACAGAGTCAGTGATCACTGTCTTTGTCCATTCATAAATGTCACTGAGCATCGTAAACTGTGTTTACAATGCTTCAGTTTATGATTGGAAAGGAGCCTCCGTCTCCTGTCCATTCATCTTCAGTGCAGCTGAGGCTGCTGAGAAAGGGACTGGGGAATCTGTGTTCTCAGTCCCTTTCCCTGTCTCAAAAGGGAGATGTCAGGGGTCTGCTAAGACTCCTGATATCTCATCAAAGCACCCCAACAGGGTTGATTAAAATAAATAAATAAAAGAATTGTAATAAATAAACATTTAAATGGTTAAATTGTAAAAATAATAAAAAATAAAATAAAAAACACACACCGTTCACCCCCCCCCCCCCCCCCAAAAAAAAGGAAAGCATTGTAAAAGAAAAAAAAATAACAAAAAAAAAAATACATTGTAAAAGATAATAAAAAAGGTACATTGTAAAAAATAAGATTGTGAAAAAAAATTAAATAAAAATAAAAAACTACTGACACAGTCCACACGTCATCAGTGCTACGTTAGTGCCATTGTCACGTGACATTAATCGCTTCCCAACCGCGTTGCGTACTTTTACTGCTGCAGAGTGGCTCTGTAGCGCGAATCGACATCTATAAATGGTGGCTTGCACGTGCGTTGTAACGGGCGGGAGTGCGCTGCCGGCACTCTAATGCCTGCCGCACTCTGCAGGAGTGTGGCTGTGGCTCGGGCAGACTTGATCCCCATCAGCGAGCCCCGATTGCCTAGCAAACACGGCGGTTCCCCACTCTGTCAGGCAGCATGTGACAGATCTACTGATTCCTGTCACTGGGATCAGTTAGATCTGTGGTGCCCCTGGCAGCCCAGCCCCCATACTTAACCCCTAGATCACCCCCTGCAGGTTAACCCCTTCACTGCCAATGACATTTACACAGTAATCAATGGATATTTACATTTCTTTTCGCTGTATAAATGTCATTGGTCACAAAAAAGTGTCAAAAATGTCCGGCATGTCCGCCCCAATATCACAGTCCCGATAAAAATCGAAGATCGCCGCCATTACTAGTAAAAAAAAAAGTAAAAACGCTAGAAATGAATTCCCATGGTTTGTAAACGCGGCAACTTTTGCGGAAACCAATCAATAAACGCGGATTGTGGGTTTTTTTACCAAAAATATATTATAAGAATATAAAATTGGTGAATATATATTTTTTTTTGGATTTGTATTTTAGCAAAAAGTAAGAAATATTGTTTTTTTTTGCAAAATTGTCGCTCTTTTTTTGTTTATAGCGGTGATCAGAAATGACGCAGAGGTGATCAAATACCACCAAAAGAAATCTCCATTTGTGGGGAAAAAAGGACGCAAATTTTGTTTGGGTACAACGTCGCATGACCGCACAATTGTCAGTTAAAGCGACGCAGTGCTGAATCACAAAAAGTGCTCTGGTCCTAACATGGGAAATCCTTCTGGGGACCAGATGCAGAGGACTAGAAGCTCCTTCTGCCACTGTTTCCCTGCAGACAGGCTGAGAGAGAGAGCTGGATCATGTGACAGCTGCATTATCGATTAGGAAAAGGGTCATAGGTGTGCGCAGCCTATTGTATTAGGGTGTGCACCCCAAATGTATTAAAACATGGACGGTGTTAGAAGGGCAGTGGATGGTGTCAGTGGAGCAGTGGACATGTCAATAGGGCAGAGGTTGGTGTCACCAGGGCAGTGGACGGTGTCAGTCGTTTTTTATTTAATGTTTTATTTTTTACAATTTTTTTAAGAGCCCCATTGCGGGGCTTTCGTGAAATATCAGCAGGGGAATCTGTGCTGCATGGGGTGATTAGGGTGTTCCCAGGTACACCTGGCACACCCCCTGCGCACGCCTATGAAAAGGGTACTTAGATGTATTTTTTTAATTAAAATAATTACAGTGCCATCATCCACATCCAGAAATAGAAGAGACAATGTACATTAAACAATGTGTGTTTAGTGTCACTTTAAGGTGATGAAAGTGGCCTCTTGCACAATTCCTGTCTGAGCATCTCTGAAGGTTGAGACAGGGACTGCTAGGGCAATGGAAGGGTGCTACATTGTTACACAATGGCTGGTGTGAATTAGCCCTTAAAGTTACTGAATGGTCCACTTTAATCATGGAACCACTTGCCCTGTGTACTGGTCTTGTAGAGCTGCCTCAACTGACCCTAAAAGAATGGATTTGTTTGTTTTTTTTTTGCCCTGTAGTGCTGTAACCGAGACTTCCAGAGACACATAGAAAGCAATAAAAGCAATGCAGTAAAGTAATAATAGTAATTATTACTTTACTGAGCATAATTATAGGAGGTGCATAGGAGATGCCGAGGCTGAGACTGTCCCCAGACTCACAACATTATAAGATATACGTATAAATTCTGATTCTCATTATTTGCCAGCTGTGTGCTTACAATATAATCTGTTCATAGAAAGCAAACGTTCCTTTTATTCATATCCCCTTTATGGTTCTGTTTTCCATTGATTGGATTTCTATAGAGATATAATCCTAGAGCCCCAATCCTAGGGCCCATGTAGATACATCTATTGTGCTCTAGTGTAGTGGTCTCCGACCTGTGACCTATGGGTTGGATATGGCCCTTTGCTTGCTTTTATCCAGCCCCTTGGGCACTGTGCCTCACCCTGATAGGAGGCACTATTCCTTTCACTGACACCAGTGATGGGTTGTTAATCCTTCCACTGACACCAACAATGGGGCATTGTTCCTCCCACCGACACCAACAATGGGGTATTGTTCCACCCACGAAACCAACATTGGGGCATTATTTCTCCCACTGACACCAACCATGGGGCATTATTCATTCCACTGACTTCAATGATGGGGCACTATACCATCTATTGACACCAGTAATAGGTTATTACTCCTTTCACTGAAACCAACGATGGGGCATTGTTCCTCCCACCGACACCAACGATGGGGCACAGTTCCTTCCACTGATACCAATGATGGGGCACTATTCCTCCCACTGATACCAATGATGGGGCACTATTCCTCCCACTGATACCAATGATGGGACACTATTCCTCCCACTGATTCCAATTATGGGACATTATTCCTCCCACTGATTCAAACAATGGGGAACTATTTCTTCCTCTGACACAAACAATGGGGCACTATTTATTTCACGGACACCAATGATGGGGCACTATTCCTCCCACTGACACCAACAATGGGGCATTATTCCTCCCACTGATACTGGATTATTTTCTACCCCCACTGACCACAGTCCAGCCCCCCTTAGGTCTGAAGGACAGCAAACTGGCCCTTTATGTACAAAGTTTGAAGACCTCTGCTATAGTGCAATGCCATTCAAGTTCACTGGCACCCCAACGCACATTATATGCATTTGTGTTTTAGCACACCATAATACACGATCACGCACTACCACTCATTTTTGTCCACTGTGTCAGAAAAAAATGGTGCATTCTGCTTCCTTGTTGGCTCAGAGACAGCAGCAGGAGCCATTAGCTCCCGCTACTGTCAATCACAGCCAGTAAGGAGGGATCGGGGCGGGGCAGAGCCCTGCTCTCTGTGGCAATGGGCACACAGATCGAGGGGCTCAGGAGCGACCACACGTATGAATGCCTCCAAAGCAACACTCTTGCTATAATGGGCACTCAGCAGGGGGGAGCAGCCGCTGGCGGGGACCCAAGAGGAGGATCAGGGCTGCTTTGTGCAAAACACTACACAGAGCAATTAAGTATAACATGTTTGCTATTTAAAAAAAATAAAAATGAGCCTTTACTATGACTTTAAGTTGGCCATAGATGAATCTTTTTATTTTATTTTTTCAATTAGCCAGTGGGCTAAATGAGAAAAAATGAATGGATTCTTCATCTACACAATGGAGATGGATTCAGGAGATCCTCGTAGCCTGGACATTGGATTCTGACACTGGGACTTTCCACTGTCAGAATACATCAGCTGCTGCAGCCACTGATCGAGAGAAGCTTTCCAACATTGCTGTTCGAAAGAAGCCGATGCCTTACCTTCACTTCAATATGAGTTTGTTGGACGCTCTATTCCAAAATCATGGTAGTTAAAAGGGAGCTGGCCTCCCCTTTCCAGCTATATGGGCACCAGTCATCTGGGGAGGCTTTCCAGAAGTTTTCTGTAGGAATTTGAGTCCCTTTAGCCAAAAAAGCTTGATGTTGGACGAGAAGACCTGGCTCATAATTGGTGTTGTAATTTATCCAAAAGGTTTTAAGTAGGATTGAGGTCAGGGGTATAGTAAGGTGTAGTCCGTTCGAATTCCTTCAAACCAAACTCATCAACCCATGTCTTTATGGAGCTGGATTTGCTGGGCATGTCCACTCTGAACAGAAAAGGGCCTTCTGCCAAATTGTTCACACAAGGTTCGACAATTATTTTAAATGTCCTTGTAGGCTGTGACATTAGCAGTACCCTTTGCTGGAAACATTTGAACTCAATCATTTGGAGGTATGGGCAGGTGAAGGTTCTCCTTTATCCAGGTCATGGTATATATAAACCCAAGGAAGACATCTTCAAAAAAAAAAAAATTGAGTCGAATGTGACTACTCTTAAATAGGCAGATGTCACCAAGCCTTTGGCCATAGCTGGATGCCTTCATGTCTTCTCCCCTGCAAAAAAAAATATATATGAGGGGGGTATATACATGTATTTATTTATATACACACTGGATACATACAGTATAGGCTGTACCGAAAGTAATATAAAAGTGGGTTTAACTTTTTTATTACCTTACATAGGTCATTCAAATGTTAAATGTTGGTAGAGTATCTCTTCCTCTATAGTAACTATTTTTTTTTTTTTTCATTGCAGGTAAATAATGGATTCCAACCAGAAGCAATGTGTCATCAATGAGTTTTTGATGAAGGGGGGTGCAGGCTGTCCGACATCCACAGAAGACTGCAGAATGTTTACAGAGATGACACCATTGACAAGCATCACCAATGACAAGACATTGCTCTTGACAATGGTGTCATCTCTGTAAACATTCTGCAGTCTTCTGTGGATGCCGGACAACCTGCACCCCTCCTTCAACAAAAACTCAATGAAGGCACCTTTCTTCTGCTTGGAATCCATTATTTACTTGCAATGAAAGTAATAATAATAAGAGTTACTATAGAGGAAGAATTACTTTACCAACATGTGAAATTTGAAAGACGCACAGTTGTGCTCATAAGTTTACATACCCTGGCAGAAGTTATGATTTCTTGGCCATTTTTCAGAGAATATGAATGATAACACAAAAATATTCCTTTCACTCATGGTTGGTGTTTGGCTGAAGCCATTTATTATCAATCCACTGTGTTTACTCTTTTTAAATCATAATGACAACAGAAATGACCCAAATTACCCTGATCAAAAGTTTACATACCCCAGTACTTAATACCGTGAATTGTCCCCTTTAACATCAATGACGGCTTGAAGTCTTTTGTGGTATTTGTGGATGAGGCTCTTTATCTTCTCAGATGGTAAAGCTGCCCATTCCTCTTGGCAAAAAGCTTCCAGCTCATGGAAATTCTTGGGCTGTTTTGCATGAACTGCACGTTTGAGATCTCCCCAGAGTGGCTCAATGATATTGAGGTCAGGAGACTGAGATGGCCACTCCAGAACCTTCACTTTATTCTGCTGTAGCCAATGACAAGTACATCCCATGCGCAGCATCCTGGCTGATGAATGCAAATGTTCCTCTAGTATTTTTTGATAACATACTGCATTCATCTTGCCATCAATTTTGACCAAATTTCCTGTGCCTTTGTAGCTCACACTCCCCCAAAACATCAGCGATCCACCTCCGTGTTTCACAGGCCTTGTTGACTCCTCTCCAAATGTAATGTTTATGGTTGTGGCCAAAAAGCTAAATTTTGGTCGCATCATTCCAAATGACTTTGTGCCAGAAGGTTTGGGGCTTGTCTCTGTGCTGTTTGGTGTATTGTAAGTGGGATACTATGTGGCATTTGCATAGCAATGGCTTTCTTATGGCGACTCGACCATATAGCCCATCTTTCTTCAAGTGCCTCCTTATTGTGCATCTTGTCATGTTTTCAGAGAGACCTGTATTTCACCTGAAGTTATTTGTGGGTTTTTCTTTGCAACCCAAACTATTTTCCTGGCAGTTATGGCTGAAATTTTAGTTGCTCTACCTGACCGTGGTTTGGTTTCAACAGAGCCCCTCATTTTCCACTTCTTGTTTAGAGTTTAAACGCTGCTGATTGGCAGTCTCAATTCCTTGAATATCCATTTATATCCCTTTCCCGTTTTATACAGTTCAACTACCTTTTCCCGCAGATCCTTTGACAATTCTTTTGCTTTCCCCATGACTCAGAATGCAGAAGCGTCAGTGCAGCACTGGATGAAGGATGCAATTGTCTGTCAGGAGTCCAGAAACTCATTGACATTTTATACCCACACACTAATTACAAGCAAACGGATCACAGGTGAGGATGGTTAGCTTCAATAGCCATTCAAACCACTTTGTGTCAACTTGTGTGCATGTTATTAGGCCAAAATCACCAGGGTATGTAAACTTTTGATCAGGGTCATTTGGGTAGTTTCTGTGGTCATTATGATATAAAAAGAGTAAACACAGTTGATTGATAATAAATGGCTTCAGCCAAACACTAACCATGAGTGAAAGAAATGTTTTTGTGTTATCATTCATATTCTCTGAAAAATGGCCAAAAAATCATAAATTGTAAACTTATGAGCACAACTGTATGTAAGTTAATAAAACAAAAGTTAGGCTTACTTTTACAGTAATTTCTGTACAGCCCTCATATTGACAGCTGTAAAATGGCAAATACATGATAACATTGTGATGTAGGTACCCAGTACATAAGTAACCTTATGGATACTGGGTTAGGCATGATGCAATAAAAAAAACAAAAAAAAAAATGGAACAGAAATACAAAGCCGGTAATGCAATCATTTTGTGGGCTTTACTACTGTTGAGAAAACAGTAGCCTTTGGCCCGCTGCATTTTTGTATCATTGAAATATCTGATCTACAAACACATTACTTCATTCATTTTATCATATGTCTCCTATAGATGAATGAGAAATACGAATGCTTTTTTCAGAAATGGTAGAATTGAAACCCAATCATAGTAACGAATGCTTAATCACAAGGGCAGATAGATGATGGTGGGACTAGATGAGGTAGAGAGATAAAAATCCACTTTTTAGAGTGCCTCAAAGCTTTTAGACAGAGTGAAGAGGGATCAGAACCCCTGTCAGGTTTTATTACTATCTGTTCACCCATTAGGGAGATTCTCTCTCTCTGTTTGTCCTGTTTACCACTGTCACCGTAAGTGAAAGAAAGTCCCATAGTTGCATGTGTAGTAGCTGCTGGCGGGTGGGTGGATTCAAACCAAAGACACTAGTGCTGCAAGGCTTGAGTGGTAACCACTAAGCTACTTTGGACAATTTCAGAAATATCTCAGACCTTCAGCAATAATTTCCAGTTTTGTCAATGTATAGAACTGTTATGGAGAGAACTGCCTGTGAATAGTGTGTTTTCTGATTAGAGAGGGAAAGCTTGATGGTGTGAGGTGCAGGGGACAATTTTATAGAGACCTGATTTATGAGAGTTAGTGCTTTTGATCATGGTGGATGTGGGGGGTCACCATATAGTCAGTGCTTGGGTCTCCACCTAACCAAGGGAAGTATGGTGCGGTTCACACTGTTCTTTGAGGCAAGACAGAAGAATTCCAAATTTGAATTGATTTTGGAGAAATTTAGTTGGTTTTGCTGGAACCTGTTTGCATGCCATGATACTGACATCTGAATTCTGATGTTGAAAATTACTGATGTTCATGCTGTTAAGAAGAAACATTCCAATGAAAAGCTGACCACAGTTGTGTGTGGATTCTAGTCCAGACCCCAGAGCAGCTGCCTTCAGAAAACGTGAGTACAGGAAGGGTGTTGAGGTTGGTTTCAGAGCAGTTGACAATGCAGAGTCAGTCAAGACCACATGGAAAGCAGCAAGGGCCTGGGAAACTTGGGTTGAGCTGACCATATCTGGTAGCCATTGCATTGGAAATGAGACGTCCCCACCCCAGGAAGCCTAGATAGAGATGATGGATCTGCTGTTTCCATGGAAGAGGCACTAGTGGAGCAGTGCTAAGTCTGTGGTCTACAGTGGTCCTGTACATGATAAAGAAAAGATGGTAGAGTTGGGCACACTGACTAGAGAATGGCCCTGGGGTTTGAGAGACCCATCCAGGAATAATGAGATATATTTCCAAAGAGGCTTCTGGAATAAAACTCCGACTCCGCAGTAGTATGACTACTATGTAAAGAACATCCCGATTATGGGCATTCTTATGGGGAAGTTACAACCAGCTCTGAGCACCCACCCCACAGTATTCACATAGCCCCCCAAACCCCTATTCTGATGTTAAAAATGAAGGATGTACATGCTGTTAAGAGAGAATATGTTCCAGTGAAAAGTTGATCACAGTTGTATATGGACTGTAGTCCAGAGCACCTGTCTTGAGATAATGTGAGTACTTCAGTACAGAGTCATAACTAGAACCTTCAGAGCCCCAGTGTCTTGAAGAAACCATAAAGGGCCCCCCTGACCCCACCCCAGGTTCCTTTCCATCCATCCCCAGGCCCTTGCCATTGGTCCCAAGGCCCTTCACTCCAAGCCTGGGGACACCATAATCCCAATCATTAAATGGCATAGGGGCACCATGACCCCAATCAAACGACAAGAGATCACCACAATCTCACAATAAATGACATGGGGGCACCATGATCCTAATCAATAAATTACACAGGGGCACCATGATCCCAATCAATACATGATATGGAGACACCATGATCACCAATCAGCAAATGACACAAGGACACCACTCTCACAATCTATAAATGGAATGGTGACACCAATCAATAACTGACGCGGGGACATTGTGCTCCCCATCCCCTGAACTCTGTTGTCATGCACACACTATGGCAGTGATGCCCCCTTCTCTGCAATGCTTGTTGCCTGGTCCTGTGGCTCTGTGCTGTCCTTGCCTGTTCTATGACACCCTGCGGTCAGTGTCACCGGGATTGGATGAGCCATCCACATGTCCGGGCTCAGCAGGCAGGATGACAGCCCCCTTCCTTGTGTTAGGTAGCAACAAGTCCCTGGCACAGACAATCCAAGTTTGCCCCCCTCTCTCCATGCTGCCCTCACCTTAGCAGGTCCTGTGGCGCCCCTGCTCCATCACTGTAATGTGTGCCCGCCTTGTGCCTGAAGAACTATGGCAGTAGTAGTGCCAGAGCCAAGGGTAATCCAGCTTTGACTTCCTCCATCTTCAGCACAGGGACAGCCCAGGAGAACTGGTCAAACCAAGAGAACTAGATCAAGCAACCAGCAAGTGGCAGCAGCCAGCCTTCCCCAGAGTCATCTTAGCCCCCCACAGTGGTTGCAAGTGCCACCTTTGCGACCCTGGTAGTTCCAACACTGCTTCAGTAGGAGAAGGTATTGATACTGGTCCCAGAGAAATGGAGAGTGCAGAGTCAGTCAAGACTACATGGGAAGAAAAGTTGACTATACATGGTGGCCATTGCATTGGGATATATAGGTTCCCTCCCCAGATGCCAAGAGAGCAATGAAAGATCTGCTATTTCAATGAGAGAGGCACTAGTGGAGCAGTAATAATCAGTGGTCTACTGTGGTCCTGTCCATGGCAAAGAAAAGCGCGTAGAGTTGCAAACACTGACTAGAGAGTGCCCCTACAATTTGGGAGACCCATCCAGGAATTTGCTATAAGAGGTATTTGTGAAGAGGCTTCTGGAATAAAAATTCCACTCTGCAGTATTATGATTACTATTTAAAGAAGTAATTTCCTCTGCTGCATAGGCATCCCCTCCCCACAGAGACAATAAAATTGTTCCATAAATTTATTAGCTTAAAAAGCTTATGTGAGCAGGTACTGTTTTTGTCTTATGTTTTATCTAGTTCATTTCAGCTTTTATATTTTCCATTTAAATCATATTCGGTTGCACACTTTTATGTCTTAAAGCATAATGAGCGTTGTGTAAAAAAGTCATCTCCATGTATAAAGACTTATCTATATGGCCAGACATTTTTGACTTCCAACCCTTTTTGTGAAGGCCCTTTTATGTTCCAGCATGACTGTGCCCCTGTGTACAAACCCAGCTCCATAAAAACATGGTATGACCAGTTTGGTGAGGAGGAACTTTTGAGTAGAGCATGCTCATCAATGCCCGTGACCAGGCGATAACTGCAGTCATGTGAGAATCAAACAGTAATTAATTACAGACTCCCTCTGTAAAAGTGCTGTCCCACATCATTATACACTTTAACTTTGTAGCTTTTAGGAGGGACCCCACTAAGCCCGTGCCCTCTCCACCAGTCCAGCATACCTCTGTCATCTCACTCCCAGTGACAGAATGGGGTCCCACCGTGCACTTAGAGAGGACTACATGCGTGCACTTGTTAACTCTTTCTCTCCCATACCATGCAACCAGACTATACGTCTCTGTAGCGTCGGTTCAGTCCTGATTGCTTGGGGAAACCAACTGCTGGGGGGGGAGCCAGATCACTGACCCCCTCGCTACCGGAGGACCTGTCACCCATACCAGGTACCAAGCTTCACGACTGGCTGCAATGTACCTTGCAATAGATCTTGGTTGCCATGACAACTCTTTTACTCCTCCTGCTTGTCTTGCCAAGTAGATCATTAGTAGTGGCTTTGCTTCATACCCCACATGTGCTTTACTGACTCTTGTTCTTTCATACAGCAGAAACCTCCATGTACCTCTTTAAATGACTTCAGACCAGGCGAATATTCTGCAACTCAGTCCAACATGAAAAATTAAATGCAACATTCCCCAACTAACTAGGCAGCCCAGGCATTTATCAGCAAGGTGACAGTCCATAAATGGTGTTTTCCAAGACTTGGCAGTTCTCCCGACTCCCGATGCCCCCGCCCTTTGGTGCTCCACAACAATCACAACATCTTCCTGAGTGGGCTGAAGTTCAGGAACCTGGTCTTCCCCCTCTATTTATAACACAGGGCAGATAGGCTGGGTCCAAAAAGCCTGGGGACAGAGGTGCAGAGCATTAACCCTTTCCCTAGTCTGGGCCAGCCAACTGCCTGACTAACCATCTGTAGGCAACCTGCCTCCAAGCTGTCTTCGCAAATGTTCCATTCCTACAGACACATTTCAAAATGTTATGGAAAATCTTACCAGACGAGTGGAGGCTGTAAAGGGGAGGCAATCCCATATTAATGTCCATGGTTTTAAAGTAGCTGATTTGCATGTGTGGTAGAGTTAGACTGATAGTGGGATATTGGTGCTTTTGGATTTAACCCAGAATGAGTCCTCCTTCAAAGGGGCTGATGAACAGGGAATGGGTAGTGTAAATCTTGTTCCGGTCTTGGGCAGCTGTAGTTCTGCTAGTCTCAAAAGAGGTCATACTGTAGGTGTAAAGCTTTGGTGTGAGCATTGAAAAGCGCCAAGTAGAAAAGTTCATGACGCTTCAGGAATTTTAGTCCAAATTTGTATTCATGTACTGTAGTAGTATGAGTATCAAAAAAACATATGCATTTAGAAGGAACTGCCTCCCCCTTCTTCAGGGTTAAAGCTGTGGATATGATTGGACTAGCAGTAAGATTGCATAAAGGTATCTGAAATCAGGTTTGATCTGAGCTGTCAGGTCAGTTATCTTGCAAACTCTTAATTCAATTTCACCGCTAGCCCAGTCATATCCACAGCTTTGGTCCTGAAGAAAGAAGAGGCAGTTCCCTGGAAACATGTTGGCTTTTCTTGTTACTCTATATCAGTGGTCTCCAAACTGGATGTGGCCGCTTGCTTGACTTTATCAACCCCATGGGGCATTGTTCCTCCCACTGACAGTAACGATGGGGCACTATTCCTCTCACTGACACTAATGATGGGGTACTATTCCTCCCAGTGACACCAATGATGGGCACTATTCTTCACATTCACACCATTGATGGGACAGTATTCTTTCCACTGATATCATTTCCTACTCCCAATGGTCACTCTCCGGCACCCCCCTAAAGGGCAGTAAAGTGGCCCTTTGTTTAGACAGCTTGGAGACCCCTGCTCTATATTAGTAAAAATTTGGACTAAAATTCAGCTGTGGCCAGTCCATAGGGGAGCTGGGGTGCCGCCTAGTTTGCATGCGGGCCGCTGGACTCATAGTTTTCTATGAGTTTTTTTTTTAAGCACATGACTAAAGCCTGAGGCTCTAATTGGCTTCAAAAGGTTGGGCTTGGCGCGCAGAGCGCTGTGCCCTGGACCCACCCACTTATGACACTAACAAACCAATATTCGCTATTGGTTTCCAGCTTCTCCTCCTGGCCAATTAGGGCAGGAGGCAGATCTGAAGAAGACCGGGTTGGTCGGGAGGAGAAGGGTAGAGGGGTGAGTACGGAGCTTGGGGGTAGAGGGGGCTCGGAGGGCGCTTTGTCTTTGCTGCCCCCCCCAAAAAAGTTTGGCACTGGCCGCCACTGCTAAAATTCCTGAAGTGTCATGACCTATTCTACCAGGTGCCCCTCAAGACTCACCCCAATGGTTTCGAAATGGGATGTTCATAGGTATGATGATCGGTTGTCTACCAATGTTTGTCTATATAGTTTATGTTGCAGTTTTTATACTCAAATGTTGTGAGGAGAAAGAAAGAGTCAGTTTCAACCTGTGTCCTAGACCTTTTTATACATATAATTTCTACTTTACCTGACATGACTATAAAACCAGAGTAGCTGTTAAAGAGGAACGAGTGGTAAAAAGAAAATAATAAGGGAGATAGAGGCTTATTCATGACTGTCTACAGTGAGAATGAATATTTTAATCTACAATGTTTGGCCAAAAAATGATTATCAATGTTGCCTTCCATTAGTGAGTCGAGTGGATAAAAAGTGAGAAAAAGCAGCACAGATGATTAGAAGCGGCCTCGTCTTCTAGTCTTAATTACATGGCTTTTAGAGCTTGGTTGTTTCATCTTAGCAACCAGACAGTAATGATAAGCTTCAAGGTTATTAATAGGTGTCCCGTCATTTCCAAAATTCATTAAAACAACAAAAGGTTGTCAAAATCCTTTTCTACACTTAGACTATTGTTCACACTGGTTTTTAAGACTTGTTAGCTACAACTTTCCTGGTGTTTTGTTTGTCTTTCAGGTGTGAAGCCTGTTTCATTGCAGTGCCTTAGAAATGTATGAATGTAATTTAAAACTTTAAAGTTAAAATCCGGGCACACAAACTTTCATCTAAATATCTTCCTCAATAGCCACAATGGATACAAGTCCAATTTGTGTGCACCAAATGCATTTGCAAGGCCAGAAATTCGATTGTAGTAGAATGACATCATCATTGCGTCTGTACAGTTAGTCGAGTCTACAGGCCACACCCACAACAAGAACCCACAGGAGTGGACGGAGACAAGACCAGTCACCCTGCACACGTTGAGAGAGCAGAGCTGTGGGTGGGTCCCAGCAGACCCCCACCAACTGAAGGCTGTCTGCAGAAAACTACAGGAGGGGGCGGAGACAAGACCAGTCACCCTGCCCAAGTCAAAAGAGAAGAGCTGTGGGTGGGTATTAGCAGGCTCCACCCACTACAGGCTGTCTGAAGAAAACTACAGAGGGGCGTAGACAAGACCAGTCACCCTGCACAAGTTGAGAGTGCAGAGCTGTGGGTGGGTCCCAGCAGGCCCCACCCTCTACATGCTGCCTGAAAACTACAGGAGGGGGTGGAGACAAGACAAATCATCCTGCACAATTTGAGAGAGCAGAGCTGTGGGTGGGTCCCAGCAGGCTCCACCCACTACAGGCTGTCTTCAGAAAACTACAGGAGGGGATGGAGACAAGAGCGGTCACCCTGCACAAGGAGAGAGTGCAGAGCTGTGGGTGAGTCCCAGCAGACCCCCGCCCACTGAAGGCTGTCTGCAGAAAACTACAGGAGGGGGCGGAGACAAGACCAGTCACCCTGCACAAGTTAAAGGGGCAGAGCTGTGGGTGGGTCTTAGCAGGCTCCACCAACTACAGAATGTCTGCAGAAAACTACAGAGGGGCGTAGACAAGACCAGTCGCCCTGCACAAGTTGAGAGTGCAGAGCTGTGGGTGGGTCCCAGCAGGCCCCACCCTCTACATGCTGCCTGAAAACTACAGGAGGGGGTGGAGACAAGACAAGTCATCCTGTACAAGTTGAGAGAGCAGAGCTGTGGGTGGGTCTTAGCAGGCTCCACCCACTACAGACTGTCTGCAGAAAACTACAGGAGGGGGTGGAGACAAGACCAGTCACCCTGCACAAGTTGAGAGAGCAGAGCTGTGGGTAGGTCCCAGCAGACCCCCACCCACTACAGGCTGTCTGCAGAAAACTACAGGAGGGGGCGGAGACAAGACCAGTTACCCTGCACAAGGAGAGAGAGCAGCAGTGAGCGGTCTTTATTACAGGAAGGAAAAGTCTCACACTGGATTACTACACAGATCTGGAAGAAATACACAAAGCACACCAAAAGCAAGAATCTATATTCTTCTTGAATGTAGACAGTTCGGCTTTAACACCAGAATGCTTTAAAGGATTGCTAAACCCAAAAACACATTTGTAACATATTGCAGCTTAGTGTCATTAGAAGTGGTGACTGCATTAGTTTTCATATATTCAAGCTAAGAACATTTGCAGCAAATACAGAAATCACCTGCTGATCCTGCCAGAAATATAGTGTCCTTATCACTTCCGACTAATATCTTCCTTCCTAGCCATCTTCTGTCCACTAGAAATTGCCCCCCATGTAATGTGGATGAAGAAATATAGACATGCTTGTAGTCCATATCAGGAGAGCACAACCATGGCTCCCTCCATAGACCCAGTGGATGACTGACGTAGCCACCCAGAAACAGGAAGTGAGCAGGATTTCCAGGAGAAAATAAAAAAGAAAATGCAGCCACCACAGTGGCACAGTGGCAGTCTAGTAATCTGTAGCTGTAGTATGCAATATATTACAAATTTGGTTTTGGATGTAGATACTGTTTTGTCACATTTTTGGGGTTGTGTTTGATATGTGCAAACATCACACAAATACTTAAAAGTATAACATTTATTAAAAGTAATGACAGATAAAGATGAAGTAAATATGACAAGAATACTTAACTAAAGATGCTGTTTCGCCATGGAGTCCCTTCAATTATAATTGGCATGGCACAGGTGACTACAGATGCATGCCTAATGGCGGCTCTGTTACGGGACTAACTTAGTCCAGTTTGGGCTGCTGTATTTAGACTTGTGTATAAGGAATAGACAACCCCAAGCCAACTTTGTTTGCAATATGACGCCTCAAGGACTTGGTCAGTTTACAATCACAAATTCAATTGGTATGACTCATCCAAATCAGGAAAACCAGGATATTAGAGGCTGTCTTATATATTTGTGAGGCCAACATTAACAAGGAATCTGAAATATGCAATTTATCCATCAGATGCACCTTAATGGGAGCTAAAGCCTGCACACCTGGTACCAATAACCATCAATAAATGCAAGTGCCCTAGTCACATGACCATTTATATTTCCCAGAGTGGGGTTCCTTACTATCATCACAAGCTTTTCCAATAAGATCAAGCTAATTGATTGAATTGATTTCAGTGGAAACTATGGCATGGGTGGCATGGGGAAGGGTTAGATCCTCTATCAAATTGTTATTGCTTTCTGTGTCCTAAATGGACATATACAGGAGCATATCAAAAACGTATAATATCATCAAAAAGTAAATTTATTTCAGTAATTCAATTCAAAAAGTGAAATTCATATAGATTCATTACACACAGAATGATACATTTCAAGCATTTCTTTATTTTCATTTTGATGATTGTGGCTTACAGCTAGGGAAAACCCAAAATTCAATATCTCAGAAAATTAGAATATAGTGAAAAAGTTGAATATTGTAGATTCTTGGTGTCACACTTTAATCAGCCAATTAACTCAAAGCACCTGTAAAGGTTTCCAGAGCCTTTAACCACTTCAGCCCCGGAAGGATTTCACACTTTAGGACCAGAGCACTTTTTGCGATTCGGCACTGCGTTGCTTTAACTGACAATTGCGCAGGCGTGCAACGTTGTACCAAAAATAGAGCTTTTGGTGGTATTTGATCCCCTCTGCATCATTTCTGATCGCTGCTATAAACAAAAGAAGAGCGACAATTTTGCAAAAAAAAAACACATTTCTTACTTTTTGCTAAAATACAAATCCAAAAAAACAAATATAAAAAAACATTTTTTTTCATCGGTTTTGGCCGATTTATATTCTTCCTCATATTTTTGGTAAAAAAAAAAATCGCAATCGGCGTTTATTGATTGGTTTGCGCCAAAGTTACCGCGTTTACGGATGATGAGAATTCATTTCTGGGGTTTTTATTTTTTTTAAATTTTTTACTAGTAATGGCGGCTATCTGCAATTTTTAGTGGTACTGCGATATTGCGTCGGACACTTTTGACACTTTTTTGGGACCATTGGCATTTGTACAGCGATCAGTGCTATTAAAAATGCACTGATTACTGTGTAAATGGCATTGGCGGTGAAGGGGTTAACCTGCAGGGGGCACTCTAAGGGTTAACTGTGTTCCCTGGGCGTGTTCTAACTGTATGTGGGCTGCCCTAGCAGGGGAAAGGGGATGATCACAGCTTCCATATACAGGAAACCTGTGATCATCGCCCTTCACCCTCTATGAGAACGGAGATCCGTGTTTACTTACAGGGACCTCCGTTCTCTCGCTGCGGGGGGGCCATCGCGGGTAGCCAGCGGAGATCGAGTCCGCCCTACCCGCTCCCTGCCCCCCCCCGGAACACAGTGAGCGTGCGAGCTCGCAATATTAGTTATCGCGGCCGCTGTCAGGTGATGGCGTTTCGAGATAACGAGCCACCTTGCCGCCGTTACGCTGCGGCGGGCGGTCGGCAAGTGGTTAAATGGTCTCTCAGTCTGGTTCAGTAGGTTACACAATCCTGGGGAAGACTGCTGACTTGACAGTTGTCCAGATGACAGTCAATGGCACCCTCCACAAGAAGAGTAAGTCACAAAAGGTCATTGATAAAGAAGCTGGGTGCTTGCAGAGTGCTGTAGCCAAGCATATTAATGGAAAGTTGAGTGGAAGGAAAAAGGTGTGGTAGAAAAAGGTGCACAAGCAACAGGGATAACCACAGCCTTGAAAGGATTGTGAAGCAAAGGCCATTCAAGAATTTGGGGGAGATTAACAATGAGTGGACTATGGCTGATATCAGTGCTTCAAGAGCCACCACACACAGAGGTATCCAGGACATGGGCTACAACTGTCGCATTCCTTGTGTCAAGCCACTCCTGAACCACAGACAATGTCAGAAGCATCTTACCTGGGCTAAGGAGAAAAGGGACTGGACTGTTGCTCAGTGGTCCAAAGTCCTCTTTTCAGATGAAAGTAAATTTTGCATTTCATTTGGAAATCAGAGTCCCAGAGTCTGGAGGAAGAGTGGAGAGGCACAGAATCCAAGTTGCATGAGGTCCAGCGTGAAGTTTCCACATTCAGTGATGCTTTGGGGAGCCATGTCATCTGCTGGTGTCGGTCAACTGTGCTTTATCAAGCCCAAAGTCAGTGCAACCCTCAACCTGGAAATTCTAGAGCACTTCATGCTTCCCTCTGCTGACCAACTTTATGGAGATGCTGATTTCATTTTCCAGCAGGAATTGGCACCTGCCCACACTGCCATAAGTACCAATATCTGATTTAATGATCATGATATCACTGTGCTTGATTGGCCAGCAAACTCGCCTGACCTAAACCCCATAGAGAATCTGTGGGGTATTTTCAAGAGGAAGATGAGAGGCACCAGACCCAACAATGCAGATGAGCTGATGGCCGATATCAAAGCAACCTGGCTTTCCATAACACCTCAGCAGTGCCACAGGCTGGTCGCCTCCATGCCACGCTGCATTGATGCAATAATGCATGCAAAAGGAGCCCCGACCAAGTACTGAGTGCATACTATACTGTACATGGACATACTTTTCACTAAGCCAACATTTCCCTTTTTTTATTGGTCTTATGTAATATTCTAGTTTTCTAAGATACTGAATTTTGGGTTTTCACTAGCTGTAAGCCATAATCATCAAAATGTAAAGAAAAAAATGCTTGAAATATATCACTATGTGTGTAATGAATCTATAAAATATACGAGTTTCACTTTTTGAATTGAATTACTGAAATAAATGTACTTTTCTAATTTTTTAAGATGCACTAAATAGTTTCTATTTGTCTTTATTTGTGAGCTGTGTCACAAATAAAAAAGAAGAAAGAAAGATACAAATTCATAGAACACTAAACTACTTTGAATACATAAAATACATAAAAAAGCACTTTAAATTGTAATCATTGCCAATTAGAAATACACAGTCAACATACCTATTATTTTCTTTGTGTATTCAATTAAATTCCCAAATAGACTACTATAAATCGATAAAACTATATATTATACAAGAAACCATATCACATAACTATGTGATTCAGGAAGTGTTAACTAAACAAGGTAACCCAGGTAAAACACAACATTTTATAGTTTAAAATCTAACCACTTCAGCCCCGGAAGGATTTCCCACTTTAGGACCAGAGCACGTTTTGCGATTCGGCACTGCGTTGCTTTAACTGATAATTGCGCGGTCGTGCTTTCTTTTGGTGGTATTTGATCACCTCTGCGTCATTTCTGATCGCTGCTATAAACAAAAGAAGAGTGACAATTTTGCAAAAAAAAAAAAAAATTTATTACTTTTTGCTAAAATACAAATCCAAAAAAAATATAAAAAAAATTAGTTTCCATCGGTTTTCGCCAATTTATATTCTTCCTCATAAAAAAGAAAAATCGCAATCAGCGTTTATTGATTGGATTGCGCAAAAGTTGTCGCGTTTACGGATAATGAGAATTAATTTCTGGGGGTTTTATTTTTTATTAGTAATGGTGGCGATCTGCGATTTTTAGCGGTACTGCAATATAATACATGTCGGACCATTTTGACACTTTTTTGGGACAATTAGCATTCATACAGCGATCAGTGCTATAAAAATGCACTGATTACTGGGTAAATGCCATTGGTAGTGAAGGGGTTAACCTGGAGGGGGCGCTCTAAGGGTTAACTGTGTTTCCTAGGCGTGTTCTAACTGTATGTGGGCTGGCCTGGCTGGGGGAAGGGGAAGATCACGGCTTCCATATACAGGAAGGCCGTGATCACAGCCCTTCCCCCTCTAACAGAACTGATCCGTGTTTACTTACACGGACCTCCGTTCTTTAACTACGGGGGGGCCATCGCAGGTAGCCGGCGGCGATCGAGTCCGCCCTACCCGCTCCCTGCCCCCCCCCCCCGAACACAGTGAGCGTGCGGGCGCGCCTCCGGCGGCTGAAATTACATTTGCAACAAAATTAACAATTTTATCATCCATTACATTCTACCACACCCAATAAACCTTATGCTTACTATGCCTTCTTCTTCTTCTTCTGCCCTGTCTGCACATGCCTGCAATTCCTGGATGTGAAAATGACAGCAGGTAGTTGCTGTTTAAATACAGTAGCTGTAAAAGCTTCTTCTGTAGAAAAATGGGCCACCTGACACAGTGTTTATAAACATTGTTCAGCAACAAGATTGAAAGATACACAGTAACATTGTTACTTTTGAAACTAGACTGTTTCATTCATCTACAGAACAAAGGGACAAGCTTTGATCGTCATATGATCTTAGTTAAAGCAACCTGAAAAATTAAAAAATTGTATTTTAAATAAAATTTGTTCCTATTTAATTGCTTAAATATCTGAATTTCCCCTAAATAACTCCTTCATTCCTTTCTGCCCATAGTTATTATTTCCCTATAGTTTTTTTTTTACTTTTATTTTTCTAAGACCCCTTTCACACCAAGGTGTTTTTCAAGCGTTTTTGCTGTAAAATTAGCACCTAAAAAGTGCACCAAAAACACTCCTCATGCATCTCAATGGATGCTTTCACACCGAGGCGCTGCGCTTGCTAGGCGTTGCTAAGAGTCCTGCAAGCAGCATCTTTTCAGCTTGTTTTGTGCGCTCAAAATAGCGCTTCAAAAACGCCCATGTCCATTGAAAATAATGGTTAAGCGCTTGAAAAGCGCATGAAATGTGTACTGAGGCTGGGGAAAGGTCACATGATTGAAATACAAACGCTTGAAAAGCGCTTAAAAAACGCCATTAGGGGGCGCCATTTATAGCGCTAGCGCTTCAAAAGTATGACAAAACACACACTAAAATCCTGGCGTTTTACAGGATTTTACAGGCTTTTTTCCAACGCGTTGGTGGGAAAGGAGCCTAAGCATTCATTTTTAAACTTTGTTTTTTATTTTGTTCAGCATCAATTTTCATAAGATCTCAGTTAAAGTGACCTGTAAATATGAATATACAATTTTCAGTTTTCCTGGCCCATCATGGCAGCATCCAATGGGAACTAACTCGCCATATGGGAGAGTACAAGAAAAAGTTTGTAATGGTCAGTAGCATAAGCACAACAAATTTTCCAAATTTTACTGTCGTGAGCTGAGCCGGGTTCACCTAATAAAGCGTTATGAAGGTGTTCTGGGAGGACCATATTGCTGACTTGCAAATAGCCTCGGGAAACACTCAGTACTGCGCTGTCCACAGAGCTGGCATTGCCCTGGTTGAATATGCTCTTACGTCTTCCAGAATAGAAAGGTCTTGTGAAGAGTAGGCTCTTTTAATTGTCTTAACAATCTAGGAGGCAACTGTGTGTGTTGATGTTGACTGACCCTGCCTTAAGCCATGCAGGACCAAGCAGAGATTTCAGCTTTCCTGAATGAAAAGGTAGCTGCCAAGCAGGCCATCAGAGTTAGACCACCATCCAGTGGATGTGGTTCTCCTGCCTCATCAAAGAAAGATGGACACTTGACTTCCTGGTTAAAGTCAAAGGAGAAAGACACCTTATGGATAAAAGCGGTCTGGGGGTTTTGGGACTATTCTGTCCAAGAAGAACATTAGGTAAAGCTCCTCGACTACAAAGCCTGCAGCTCTGACACACTTTTCACAGAGGTTGTAGCAACCAGAAATATGGCCTTCAGGGTTAGATTGCAGAGTGCAGCCAATTCTGTGGATAGAAATGAGGCCTTGATAAAACTGAGGACCATAGGCAAGTCCCACTTAGGGAAGAATTGTTTCCTGGTCTTTAACTTAATGCAAGCCTTTAAGAATTGCATCATTTAAGGATTAAGAGCTCCTTAAACCCCTGTAAGTGCGGACATGGCTGAACTTTGAACTTTAAAATGTATTTGAACCTAGGTCCCCGTCCAGCCCCAGATGTAAGAACTGCGTAACGTCGGATGGTTTTGGTGATAGAGGACTCCAGGCTTTTGCTCTGGGAGATCTGCAAATTTTACCCATGATTATAGAAAATATTTGGGGCGCTGACCTATTTAGAAATACTATTTTGTGTCTGCATAATCATAACATAAAAAAACATATACATAAGATATCAATGATTGGAATGGAATCAACAAAACATAGCATATACCATATGTGAAAAGTGGTTGAATATGAAAAGATGTGTTACAACAATGTTTTAAAAAATAAAATTGATAAATTAAAAGTGAAATAGTACTAGACCAATATGTGAATTATACACTCCACTATTAATAATAAATTTAAATGAATCATAAAGTCAGTTTTTTTAAATTTGTTTTCCAACAATGTGGAGAAAAATGTGTGTGTATATACTTTGGACTTTGGACTCTATATATATTTTTGTTTATGTTTTATATGTGTGTGTAGGTATAGACACGCGCATGAACATACATATATATCTCTTATACATTGGGTATTTATACACATCATTGTTAAATGTATATATACATAATTTCCTCCATACACATAGGTATTTCCAAATCTTAATTTTTTAGGAGGTGCATCTTTTTCTACCGCTAATTCAAATTTTACCCATATTCTCAGTATTTGTCTTATTCATGGAGACCTATCTGGCTTGACACAAGGTAGCCACTACCTGCTATGAGCACTCTTGACTTGGCAGCCTCCGCCTCTCAACTTCCATGACATCAAATGTAGTCTCTTGGGGCTGAATGGCAAAACTGGCCATGAGAGAGCAGATCCATTGTCACTGGCAGAGGCAGTGGTGACTCAATGCTCAACTGTAGACACCAGAGCCTCCTCAACCAAAATGGTATAATTGCAATTATGATACTGGAAGTTCCATCCGGCCGCCTAAGAATTCTACCCTTTCACTGCTGCCTAGGCACAGCACAACTCTTGTTCCTCCTATAAACGGAGTGAATACCAGAAGGGCTTTGCACACTGCTCTCGTAACTATGCCTCATAAGCTGAACATCCCATGACCTTGAGCAGCCTGCTCTTTGCGATGTGTTCCCCAACCTTTCTGGCTGGGGTCTGATATGATAATGTTCCATTAGAAAATAACAATTGGCCCCTTCCTGCAGATGGTGTCTGCAAGGGACAGACTGATTCAGTATAAAATCCTGCATAGGATCTACCTAACACCTGCGCGTCTGCACAGAATATATCCCACCATTCCGGCTGGGTGTTGGAGGTGCACGGCGGACTCGGCAGACTCCACATTTTTTGGCAATGCCCCAATATACAACCATTCTGGGCGGGGGTGGCCTCAGTCATACAGTCTGTGACCACTAATCACGTCCCCCAAACAGTGGAGGTCTGCCTGCTGGGTCTAGTTGGCGCTCTGGCCTCCAGAACGCTCATAGATTTGCTCTTATTCTATGCCAGGAAAATCATTCTCCTCCACTGGAAATCCCCATCTGCTCCAACCCTGGTACTTTGGAAAAAATTAATGTCAACTTACCATTATATAAGGCCACTTACTTGGCAAAAGGATTCCCCAAAAAATTTCATAGGGTTTGGGACATTTGGGTTGAGGACTTATCTACCAATTCTGGTCCCGAATCTTCCAACTAGTCCAATATAAAGCAGGGGTCTTGATAAGTCAGAGAGAATAGTAAACCAACGCTCATCCCATTGATTTAGCAAAGGGGTCTTCCACCTAAACAATGACCTGATGGGATTTACGGATGGCTGATACCTATTTTATTATGACAATTTAAGTGCCTACTGGAGCGAAGAGTTTTGTTAGAATTGAGGTTGATGTTAGATTTTTTGTGATGTGTTAATCTGAGCCTGGGTATACCCGATAGGCTCTGTTTTGTAATTATAAAAAAAAAAGAAAAAGAAAATAACAATTGGTCAATTAAGAACCAAGGATACTCAGGCACTGTCCTGCTGCAAGAAACTTTGCTTCCAAAGCACCTTTGACTTTCTCTATCAGAATGCTGCAAGCCGGGTCTGTCTTTGATTTACAGTTAACCAATCCTATCAGGTTGTGGGGGCGGAGTCACAACCCACTGTATGCTGCCATGATGCCCTGGGAAATAGAATTTATATCAGTGGCTTTGACAAATAAATCCCTACCTAAGATTCCACAATTTATTTTCTCTGTGACATTAAATGCTAGGACGGGCAGCATCCTAAAATGATATGCATACCTGAACACATAAATCAGTTTTAAGCTTTAACATGTTAATGTAATTTCAAAATTATTGTAATATATTTAAATCTTCAGCTTTCTTTAATCCATGGTGATGCTGCCATGAAGGTCTTTGTTTAGGCATTTCCTGTTATAAGGCGACAACGCTCTCATTCTATTGCGCTGCTTTATTGTGTTAGTGTAATTTCAAAAGTCATTTTTGATATATTAAAATGTGCATTTTTTATAAATATAATCCCTGGCGATCCTGCTATGAAGGTCCTTCTTCAGGCACATCCTGTTATATGGTGACAACGCTCTGTCTTTGTATCCTAATTGAGCCATTGTGTTGTCACCCCTGTAACACAGGCTTCCAACTACATGCGGCCATTTCAACACACATTACACAGATATGATCCACTGCTGTCAGCATCAGAAAAGCCCCCCTCTGAAATGCAATGCATATAGGCAGGATGTGGTCCCAAAGAGACTGCAGGAGATCAGATGTCACATAGGATAAAAAGGGTGAAAACATTTTAGAAAAAAAAAGGTGATTGTTAATGCAACCCCACAGAATAATCTGTCTGTTTGATACCCTGCTAATCTTCTATCATCTTCCACAGGTCCTCCAGTTACTGTGGGGATGAGCATCCATATTTCCAGCATTGACCAGATTTCAGAGGTCAACATGGTAAGTAGCGGTTCAATGATGCTTTATTATATTGAGTTTCTATTGCATTGTAATAATATAATAATATAGCTAAGTTCTATTTATCCAAAAATTAACCACTTGCCAACAAAAGACGTCCTTGGTTGGAATACCGGGGTTATGGCTGCAGCAATATGCCATAACCCCAGTATTGTTTTTTTAAGCCGGCGATTCTCTAGCTGATAAAACTGATCTGAGCGACAAATCTGCCAATGAATCACTTTTAGAAGCAGCAGGAGAGGTCGACCCCCCCCCCCCCCTTCTGACGCTTTCCCAGTGGTTCTTGGGCTTACCGAGATGATAACATCATTTTTCATAGTGTACAAAAAAAAAATAGCATTATATATCGTGCTTTGATTTTTTTTTTAATTCATTAAAGTGTATTTTTTCCCAAAAAAATTCAGTTTGAAAATCCGCTGCGCAAATATTGTGTGACATAAAAAATTGCAACAATCTGCTTTTTTGTTCTCTGGGGTCTCTGCTAAAAAATATTTATGTATAATCAGGGCTGCTGTTAGAAATCATGGGACCCCATACATCTTGTTTTTTGGGGCCCCTTTGACCCGCCCTTAACCCCACCCCTGGCCCCTTCCCTGTCCCGGCTTTGAACATGTAATAGAATGAGCAATGACAGGTCCTCTTTAAGGAGAGATCTGGGGTACTGCCAGTACTGGGGGTGCTAAGTAATTTTCTAGCAAAAAACGCTGAATTTTACATATATGTGAGAAGTGGCAGATTTGGCCCAGTTGGAAAGTGGTTAAATTGGTATTTCAAGAAGCATAAGGCTGAAGTCCAATCAGGGAAACCTCCCAAATTGCCCCTTAATGATACCCCACTCTAGTTAATTGTTCCATGCATTCATTTATTTAAAAAAAAACGACAGCAAGATAAATGTGCAAAATACTTACCTAAATTTTTGGTGTAATATAATGCACTGGGTTCCACGTCTTCCTGCAGCATAAAGTGTTATTTCACGTTTATGGAAAAAATATAAGAGAAATAATAGAGAAAAAAAAAGTATGATGTGACACATATGGGACCAGAGAGTAGTGTCTTACCCACAGCTACCTAACATCGTATCAAAGATAGCAATGGGAAAGCATTGAACATAGTACAGTAGCCATCCCCTCAATGGCAAATAATGGTAAAGATCATCAAGCCATGGTCACCATGAGAGACTGTTCTCAGGAAGAAGGAGGATACAGTGACATTATGAAGAGAAGAGGAAAAAGAAAAGATATGAAGGAGGAAGAGAAAAAAAGGGGAAGGGAGAAAGAGGGGCCCAGACATGGAGGTCCCGGGTGTGACGAAGTGGTCAACCCATACAAGATATGAAGGGTTCCAAAATTTGAAGAATAATGAAAATGTGACCAAACAGTCCACATGAGATTATAGGATTCAGTTTTATCCTCGTCCCAAGCAATCACGTGCTCCTCAATTGATCCTGTCCATTTCACAAGCCCATTTAGCTAGCGTCTGAACTAAACACTTGAAGTGCAGATTGGGAGGGTCTGTGGACATCTTCTGTTGGTTTCATTGGTATGTTCCTCACAAGATCCTGAAGACTCCAGCAGTGGATTGACAGATCACAGGTCTTCACTCCAGGAGGAGGTACCATGAAGGGTCATGGGGCGGCAGATTAAGGTGAGTAAAAAGAGCCTTAGGAAGGTTTTTTTTAAAAAAAAAGTTGCATTTTAATTATATGAAATGGATGTATTATATCCAGTATATAATAAACGTATATGTAGTAACGTACAGGAATTTTTTTTTTTATAATTCTTTATTTAAAGATTCAAGGACTTCACAAAATCAGTTACACACCAAAAAGAAGAAGGCCCTATAATCGGCCAATTGGATGACAACTAGGTACATCATAGCATAAACAGCAGAAAAAAAAAAATAACAATTGAGTACCAGCCAACTTAACATCTTGTCAAACAATGCGAGATGAAAGATCCCTGATCCTGGCGAAATCCCAATTTTATATATAATTTTTTTTGTAAATGCGCCATATGAGGGAACGGCCTAAACAACCAAACCCTTTAAAGGGACATACAGAACAGGTTGCAGAAAAAGAGAGAAGAGGAAAAAAAAAGAGAGAAAAGGGGATGGAGAAAAAAAAAAGAGGGGGGTGGTGAGGGGGATGGCGGGAAGGGGTGGACGAGGGTTGGAGGATGTGAACAAGAACAGGACAAATTGGTATGTAAACCCTCTTGCCTAGATCACTCCTCCATCTGCTTCTCCGGTCTGGGAGACTAGCAGTGTCTGGTCTCGGTAGACAAAGTAAGGAGTCCAGATCTTCCAATATTTGTCTGACTGTTCTTTCAGAGTCATGGTGAGATCCTCCATGATCTGAATGTCCGCTATCCTCACCTTCCACTGTGACACTGTAGGGGGGCTAGCATTTTTCCATAGAGCCGGGATACAGGCAAGTGTCTCAATAAAGAATTTTTACATTTTTTTGTTAGACATAGCGGTATAATTAATAGATAAGCTGCCGGGTTTTTACCAAGTTTTACTCCAGTCAGTGTCTCGGTAGTCGATTCAACAGAGTCCCAGAAACGAAGAAGAGTTCCCACCAGACTCTCCACAGCGCCAGCAAGTGTTCGGGACCTATGGGTATAGTCTATGCAGTTTGGCTGGGGTTCTATACCATCATGTGAGAAGTTTATAACCTCCCTCTTGGTATCTATTAGCCAAGGAAGCTTTGTGAGCAAAAAGTATTATCCTGTCTTTCTGGGACTGGGAGAACGTAGTTTGAAGGTCAGCTTCCCACTGTTGTAAAAAGGTGAGGCCAGATGCCTCCACATGGGTTGTCAGGAGCACGTAAAAATATGAGAGTGAGTAGGGGAGCTGGTCTCCAACCATGCATATCTGCTCTAGTGGTGTTAGTTGACGTAAAGATTGGTGGCCGTCTGGAACTGATCGGAGGTATGCATTCAATTGAGCACGTCTGAGAATATCAAGTTCGGTCCGGAATCGGGTCTCTATCTCCTGACTGGTCAAGAGTCTGTTATTGAAAGTATGATATGTTCCGCGCAAACGGATATAAATATGCTCTGAGAACTGCTGCCTCCACCGAACTCACCCGAGGGTGGGTAGTAGAAATAATATGGTAATATTAAGGTGGTTGTGGCGCTGTTCTCTTTAGTATTGGAATAATGTCTAAAATCAACTAATTTCCAGCGTGCTGGTAAGGAAATATAATAAATAATAAATAAGGTTATGATTTCTCTTGTCGCGGTGTTGGTGGAATTATAATGGTATAATAAAGATGATGGGTGGGAGCCCACTCAAGCCACCTCCGTCGTCAAGAGTCTCGTATAAATATAGGCAAACGCGCCTTGTATAGTATGAAAGTTATTGTCTGAGAACTGGTCAGTCCTCTATCTCTGGGCTAAGGCCTGGCTTGAACTATAAGAGTCTGCACGAGTTAACTTACGTATGGAGGCTAGTCAAGGTCTGCCGGTGGTTAGAAATGCAGTTGATTGTGGTGATCTCGTCTATACGTACCAACCTCTGGTCGAGGGGATGAGTGAGAGTATAAAAA
>BLSH010517992.1:324902-335275 GCA_018402905.1 Glandirana rugosa | reverse complement strand
ACTGTGTTCGGGGAGGGCCAGGGAGCGGGTGCGGCGGCTTCGATTGCCGCCGGCTACCCGCGATGGCCCCCCCGAGCGGAGGAACGGAGGTCCGTGTATGTAAACACGGACCTCCGCTCTGTGTGAAGGGGGAAGGGCTGTGATCACAGCCTTCCTGTATACGAAGGCTGTGACCACTTCCCTTCCCCAGATAGTGCAGTCCCCCTACAGTTAGAACACGCCCAGGGAACATAGTTAACCCTTAGAGCGTCCCCTGCAGGTTAACCCCTTCACTGCCAATGGCATTTACACAGTAATCAGTGCATTTTTATAGCACTGATCGCTGTATAAATGCCAATGGTCCCAAAAAAGTGTCAAAATGGTCCGACATGTCCGCTGAAATATCGCAGTACCGCTAAAAATCGCAGCTCGCCGCCATTACTAGTAAAAAAAAAAAACAAAAAAACCCCAAAAATGAATTCTCATCATCCGTAAACGCGACCACTTTTGCGCAAACCAATCAATAAACGCCGATTGCGATTTTTTTTAATCGCAAATATGAGGAAGAATATAAATCGGCCAAAAACGGTGAAAAAAAATGTTTTTTTATATATTTTTTTTGATTTGTATTCTAGCAAAAAGTAAGAAATTTGGGGTTTTTTTGCAAAATTGTCGCTCTTCTTTTGTTTATAGCGGCGATCAGAAATGACGCAGAGGTGATCAAATACCACCAAAAGAAAGCTCTGTTTGTGGGAAAAAAAGGACGCAAATTTCGTTTGGGTACAACGTCGCACGACCGCGCAATTTTCAGTTAAAGCGACGCAGTGCCGAATCGCAAAAAGGACTAAAGCTGGAAATCCTTCCGGGGCTGAAGTGGTTAATAAAGAGGAAGTAAAACCCATCAGGGTTTACTTCCTCTTTAAAGGAGTTGTAAACCCTTAAGGTTTTTCACCTTAATGCATTTTATGCATTAAGGTGAAAAACCTTCTGCGCTGCAGCTGCCCCCCAGATCCCCCCTTTTTCTTACCTGAACCGATCGTTCCAGAGTCGAGCACGAGCCCAGCAGCTCCTGACGCTGTCTCGGGTCCTAGATTGAGAGCAGCAGGAGCCATTGGCTCGTGCTGCTGTCATTCATATCCAGTGACACGGAAGCCTGGGGAGGGGCGAGTCCCATTGTCTGTGTGAATGGACGCAGCAGCAGAACTCGCCCGCACAGATGCCCCAGGGGAAGCGTCTCTCGGTGGGGGCACCCAATGAAGAGGAGGAGCCAGAAGCCCCGTCAGGGCACCCCAGAAAAGGAGGACCGAGGCCGCTATGTGCAAAGCCCTTGCACAGAGCAGGTAAGTATGACATGTCATGTTTGTTATTTTACATACAAAAAAAAAAACTTTTACAATGACTTCAAGGCCGGAATAATGGCGTAGCACCCCTACTGGACACAGAGCAGATTGTACAGCTAAGAGAAAAAAGTGCACCGCTCTAGGCTAAAAAATGTCCACTTGACTCTACTCCAACCTCCGGCTTGTATGGGTTCAGCTCTGCAACACAGAGGAATGTATAGATATGTGCTGGACGGCTGCACTCCATAAAAACACCTTTATTGAATTTTGCATGAACTACAGCTGATCTTAGCCAAAAGGCCACTGTGACATCACAATGGTCACATGGTCACCAATCCTTCCCACCCCTCCAGGCATTCAGAACCTTTTAAAGAGACCACGGGGTGAGCAGGGAGGAGTTAATACGATCATATTTACATTGATCAAGTTATGAGGTAACATGGTCGAAACAGAGTTGTGATCAATCAAAATCTACTTCCTTGTGTGTGCCATATCAATCCAATGGGTAGTTGCCTACAGATCATTTATTTCTTACAGAAGAGGGTGATCAGAAATTTGGTCATTTAACAAAGCGTGTATGGCCACCATAAAAGGAAACAGTAACATGATTCACCAATTTTATTTTAATTTGTTTTTGAATATTTAAACATTTAAATTAGGCAATTTCTTTTGTATTTTTAATATTTGAAAAAAAATATATATTTAATATGAAAATTAATATTTAAAGCCGAACACGGCAGAAACACAACGCAAATTATTTCAACTTTGTAGTATCTTTTGTTAACACAAGCAGTGCAAGTACCTAAAATGGTATCAGCCTCTTGCAATCCTCTGTACTGCAGAGCTCAGTTTTGGTGAGATACTCCCCATAGCTTCAATTGTTTTAGGGGGGTTCCAGACCCTGCAGCTTTTCTCATCAGAACACTGAGAGTGCACCAGGTGATTAGAATGAACCAGAACCTCCCATTCAGAATCAGTTTGCACAGGGTGAAACATAGTGATATTTCTGTAGCAATCTGCTACAAAGTTTGTTATAATCACTGCAATGTATCCAGAGGGGATTGTTTTGTTTTTCTCACCAACAAAAGTGGATTTATTCTTTGAATGCAGCAGAGAAAATCAG
This sequence comes from Glandirana rugosa, assembly GCA_018402905.1. Classification (NCBI taxonomy): domain Eukaryota; kingdom Metazoa; phylum Chordata; class Amphibia; order Anura; family Ranidae; genus Glandirana; species Glandirana rugosa. The sequence goes on along the minus strand of BLSH010517992.1, from coordinate 332,833 downwards.
TTTTTTTGCTCTACCAAAGCTGTACACCAAACCCGTGTGTCATTTTCCATACCCAGTGCCCCTCCTGACTTATAATTTTCTGTCTCTGATCCAACGGCTGTGTGGCTTTCGCAGATCTTCTCTATTGCACTTAAGCATGTGTGCCGCAATCCCTTTTCAGTCCTAAAGGGTTTTTGCTATGCTCCTCATGCCTCCTATGTACTTAGTCTAAATAGACTAAGTGCAGTGGCAGTCAATCTGTTGTTATTCTGGCCACAGCAGCCAGGATCTGACAGTTCTGAACCTGGAAGTGCTCAGAGCTGAATACTTCGAGGTTCAAGTGACACAGGGGAGAAATGGAGATTTATGGTGTCCCTTTTGCTCTACATCTCGAAGGCTGCAGGGACCCAGGTGAGCCTGGGGCATGCGTTAGTGAAAGGGCCCTGGTGGGGGGTAGAGCAATAAACACATGACAGTGGATCTAACCCCTCCATACTCCATCTAGAAATGTAACATATACAGAAGAGAATTAAAATTGAGAGAAAGCTAAAATAATCTTCTCTATATAATACATAATTATTTCTACCATCTGTTCTGTTCCCCAGGTTCCTATCCCCGTCTGTCACTGAGTTTTCGTATTAAGAGGAACATTGGATATTTCATTCTTCAGACCTATATGCCATCCGTCTTGATTACCATACTGTCTTGGGTATCCTTCTGGATCAACTATGATGCCTCTGCAGCTAGGGTGGCACTAGGTATGTACTCAAAAAAGGTGTCGCTAACAAAAAAGCTTATATAAAAGAAAGGGAAATTTGTCCAAAGTACGTTGGGCTGGTGCCCCTGGAGGGAGATATTTCACCATTCTAAGTTTGATCAGAGCAGGAAATGACACATGGTGGACGTTATATAGCTACCTGCTCCCCATTCATATCTGTGATCACAGCCTCCAGCAGAAGAATGTCTTCCAGGACTAACTTCCTTTGAGGCACTGAGATATCATATGACTGAATTCCAAGAGTCGCAAAGGAAGGTGATGCTGGAAGATGTGAAGGTGTAACACACTCACAATAAACCATTATTCAATCCAGTAAAAAACTATTATTATGCTTGATATGCAGTAATTATTTGACTCATACAGTGCCTTGAAAAAGTATTCATACCCCTTGAAATTTTCAACATTATGTTACAACCAAAAACATAATTGTATTTTATTGGGATTTTATGTGACAGACTAACACAAAGTGGCACATAATTGTGAAGTGGAAGGAAAATGATACATGGTTTTCAAAATTGTTTGCAAATTGATATGTCAAAAGTGTGGGGGGCATTTGTATTTAGCTCAATTTACTCTGATACCCCTAACTAAAATCTAGTGGAACCAATTGCCTTAAGAAGTCACCTAATTAGTAAATAGAGTCCACCTGTGTGTAATTTAATCTCAGTATAAACATAGCTGTTCTGTGAAGCCCTCAGAGGTTTCTTAGAGAACCTTAGTAAACCAACAGCATCATGAAGGCCAAGGAACACACCAGACAGGTCAGGGATAAAGTTCTGGAGAAGTTTAAAGCAGGGTTAGGTTATAAAAAATATCCCAAGCTTAGAACATCTTACAGAGCTCTGTTCAATCCATCATCGGAAAATGGAAAGAGGTATGGCACAACTAGTAAATGCCAAACATGTCACACTTTAAAATTGCACATGCCCGTGGAATGGCAACAAACTATGGTATATTAAATTATCCCTAGGTGACACTTTGAAAGCCTTTACAGGTTACACCTTTAGAGTTACAGAGGAGTTCCAGTGCTAGAATTATTGCTCTCGCTCTGACATTTGTGGCGATACCCCATGTGTAGTGGTATGATCACCATTTACATATGCGTGTGGGAACTATGTGCCCGTTCGCCTTTGCGTGTGAGCATGAGGGGGGGGGCTGCTTAAATTTTTTTTAAATGTTATTATTTATTGTATTTACATTTATTTATTTTTTTTTTATCAACTTCATTGCTATCACAAGGGATATACCACATCCCCTGTGATCAAGTAAAATAGGTTGTAACTGATTGGATGCCAGCATCCCTTAATTGTATATTGAATGGAAAGAGAACCCACATATATGGGGCTTTAAATGGCAAGGACTCCTACTCTATCGTAATGATATCTTAAAGAAAAGTAATTGTATTATAAAAATGTAACATTCTTTCGTATAACAAAATATATAAACATCTTACTTCTACAATGGACACACCCCTGAAGAAGATTACGACAGTATTTTCGAAACACGCTGGGTGTTCACTACCTGAAGCCCTTCATATAACAGTCTTTATTAAAAACATACAACATTGGAGTGGCTATTTCATAATGCACTATAATACATTGGACACTAGAATTACCAGTACACCAAATGAAGGGCTTCAGGTAGTGAACACCCAGCGTGTTTCGAAAATACTGTCGTAATCTTCTTCAGGGGTGTGTCCATTGTAGAAGTAAGATGTTTATATATTTTGTTATACGAAAGAATGTTACATTTTTTATAATACAATTACTTTTCTTTAACATATCATTACGATAGATTTGGAGTCCTTGCCATTTAAAGTCCCATATATGAGGGTTCTCTTTCCATTCAACATCCCCTGCGATAGCATTGGCCCTGTCAGGTCCTCTTTTTGGAGAGATCTGGAGTTTATTAGATCGGTTTGATCAGATGCAATCACAAGCCGGTAACTGCTTGTTTACAGCAAACCAAAACCGGAAGTGACTAAACCCTTGTTGCTTCTGGGTTCTGATCTCACAGAGAGGGAAGAACAACGTCCGTTCCTGTCTCTCTGTTCAGTGCGCCAGATACCGGCGGTCAGATCGGTCTCCCCGATGGAACGGGAGAGCCTGGGAAAGGCAGAGGCGGGGAAGTGATCGAGCAGCTGTATAGCCATTCATATCATTTCTACCAAAAAAAAAAGAATCACCAGCTGAATATTTTCATACTGGGATGATGCCTGTAATTCATATTACATATCATATCGGTATAACCACTTCAACTCGAGGACGCCATATGATATCCTATGGGTGGGAAGTGGTTAAGAAAATTGTAACCAAAAATGTTACACAGTTGTTGCATCACTTGAAGGAAGCACCATATCTCGATGCGTTTTATGAACAAAGACAATGAACCAATAAACCATATCCTTTAGGAATACCCACCTTTCGCCATGTCCACCAACCACTGGAACTGCTACACTTTGGGAGGCTTTCTTCATCTGTCATGAAGGAGATACTTGGTTGTACTTTCACCTCCCCAGGCCAAAAGTTCCCAGTCCTCTACTGAGAGATAGGTATTGAGAAGCGCCCAGTACAAACCTTCTTATTGCTTAAAGATCTTTTTGAAACATTTACGGATAAGAGCATCAAATGCAACCAATGTGTTTCTGGGGAAAAGCATCCCCCTCCTTCAGGCTTTGCGTATTAGATGTTGTTAGAATCACGATGAGATGCAATAGAAGACTTATATTAAGGCTTGATAAAGCCAGCAATAGTCCTAGTGCCATTAAGAGATAATAGTCTTTATCTAGCCTTACCATAAGCCTTCTAATGCATCTTATTGTGATCTAATTGCATCTAAGCTCAAGCCCTAGAGAAGTGGGAGGCTTTCCCCCCCGATACATGTTGGCTATATTTGAGGCTCTTAACAAATTAATGTTTCAAAAAGATCTTTAAGTAATATGAACTTCTCAGTACCCATTGTTTATCATCTGCTAAGTGCTATTTTCATTGTGATCACAGAGGTAACAGCCTAGGACCAGAACAAGGTCCTCCTACACAATACCTTCAATAGGTATGAGCTCTTTTTAAAGGAAGACGAACACCATTGTATATTATTATTATATAGGATTTATATAGCGCCAATTTGCACAGCGCTTTACAATATTAGGGCAGACAGTACAGTTACAATACAATACAGGAGGAATCAGAGGGCCCTGCTCCTTAGAGCTTACAATCTAAGAGGGAGGGTTGAATGATACGAAAGGGCAGTAACTGCGGGGGATGAGCTGATTGAGAAAATAAGGAGTAGTAGTTGTTAGGTGGTGGCAGGATAGGCTTCCCTAAAGAGAAAAGTTTTCAGGGATCCCTTGAAGGTGGATAGATTTGGGGACATTCTGACCGATTGGGGTAGGGAATTCCAGAGGATGGGAACGCTTGGGAGAAGTCTTGGAGGCGAGTATGAGAGGAGGTGATGAGGGAGCTGGAAAGCAGGAGGTCTTGGGAGGAGCAAAGAGGACTGTTAGGTTGGTATTTTGAGACTAGGTTGGTGATGTAGCTAGGAGCAGAGTTGTGGATGGCTTTGTAGCTGTTTGTTAGTATTTTTAATTTAATTTGTTGGGCGAGTGGCAGCCAATGGAGGGATTGGCAGATGTTGAACGGTTTGTAAGGTGGATGAGTCATGATGGACTGGAGGGGGGATAGTCTATTTAAAGGTAGGCCAGTGAGGAGGGAGTTGCAGTAGTCGAGACGAAAGATGACCAGGGAGTGAATCAGGAGCTTTGTGGTTTCATTGGTCAGGAAGGGACGTATTTTAGAGATGTTGCGGAGCTTGAGGCGGCAAGCCTTAGAAAGTGATTGGATGTATATGCATTAGAACAATGTCTGAGTTTCATGAGTCCAGCTCTAATTCATGTGTTTCTTCCATATTTCAGGAGTGACTACCGTACTGACGATGACAACGATTAATACCCACCTGAGGGAAACCCTGCCTAAAATCCCCTATGTGAAAGCAATTGATGTGTACCTTATGGGATGCTTTGTGTTTGTTTTCCTGGCTCTGTTGGAATATGCTTTTGTAAATTATGTGTTCTTTGGCCGGGGCCCTCAGCAGCAGAAGAAATTAAACGAGCGAACAAACAAATCGATTAATGAACGGCAACGCTACGAAGAAAGGAGATTAAGAGAACAGGTAAGTGGCCCTTATTAGAAAATGGTGTTACAGATTTCATGGATATTTCGGTAGCTACAAATCTGTCTGAACCAGACTCTTGGCTTACGAGAAATGAATCACTCGGTTGTCACGTCTACCCCTAGCATTGGTGGTCAGGCACTATAGCTGGCTTTGTGCTCTTCACCTATAGCAGCCCCTTTCTCATAAGCCAAGCAGGCCTACCAGTCAGTACTCAGTTGCTCCTAGGTTTATGCACAATGCTACAGTGCCTGACTACCACGCCGGGACAGGCGCTAACTAAGCACAGTAAACATGTACTTTCAGTTGGAAGACAGCAAAGTGGTCCAACAGCAACCCGGGTTCAGGGCAGGCAAAGTTCATGGAGTAGTCATAGTCAAATCCTTGGTCAAAAGGCAGGCAGAGTTCGGAGAGAGTAGTCCAAAGTCAAATCCAAGGAAATGCAAACTAGCTGGCAGGGCGAGGATTAGGAGAAGGCAAAGGTCAAGGCACAGGAACAAGGTAGGCAAACAGGGAGCCTGAAGCACGTGTTGCAAACAATATCACAAGCATGGCACTAAGGCCTTTGTAAGCTTAAAGTGGATGTAAACCCTCCATATACCCAGTGAAATAAACAGCATTAGATGATACACAGAGATGACACAAACCTCCCTATATAAGTCTTACATGTATATCTTCTGTCTTCAGCTTGATATACTGTTTGGAAAATGCACACTCTGTTAGATTTTCCACTTCCTCCTTCCTATGTAGGAGGAGATGATTCCTGGAAACAGTGAGAGACTGTGAGAAAGCTGATTGGAGGAAAGGCACACTCCTCCTTCCCGCACATGCAAAAGTTGCCTGTGAATCGTTTAGCAGTGTTCTAATCTATTTTTAGCAACCTCCTCCTTCTCTAAATTCTTTGTCCAGTCTCCCAGAACTAGTGAGAACTTATCAGGCTGATGACAGAGCTATGGAGGAAGAGACAGCTATGGGACATATCTATTTGAAGAGAGATAAGAAAGCACTACAAACAGATATGCCCAGCTCAAATTTTATGAATCGGGTTCACATCCACTTTAACCACTTGACCTCCGGAAGATTTACCACCCTTCATAACCAGGCCTTTTTTTTTGCGATACGGCACTGCGTTAATTTAACTGACAATTGCGCTGTCATGCAATGCTGTACACACATAAAATTTGTGTCATTTTTTTTCCCACAAATGGCTCTTTTTTTGGTGGTATTTGATCACCACATTTTTTTTTATTGTTCTAGTGACAACTTTAAAATGTTGATACATACTGTGTCACGTCTGTTTTTTTTTAGCTCAATGGTATTGCCAAAACAATAAACGCCAGATATAGTTTTCAGAGCTCTCCTGTCAGCTTTTACGAACATCAAAACTTCACACAGGTATGTCTTCCCACGCAGGGGGTTCTCACCATCCCTGCAAAACATAACATTCAGCTTCCTGGCTCTCTTGTGGCAGCTTTACTGCTCCAAGTACCTCTTCAGAGTCCCTCTTGAACCTTAGTACCTTTTTTGGTCCTTTTGACCATGAAACACGTCCCAGGGTTTATGCACAGATGCTGAGCCTCAGCTCTGTGTCTTCCTTATAGCTTCCTAGCTGCTTTTGTCCCTCGTGGACTTTCTCTGTACAGCTTCCTTGCTGCTCTTGTCCCTCATTGACTTTCGGTACAACTTCCTTGTTGCTTTTGTCCCTCATGGACTTTCTATGTAAAGCTTCCTTGCTGCTCATGGACTCTTGGTACAGCTTCCTTGCTGCTCTTGTCCCTCATGGACTTTCTCTGTACAGCTTCTTTGCTGCTCTTGTCCCTCATGGACTCTCTGTACAGCTTCCTTGCTGCTCTTGTCCCTCATGGACTCTCTGTACAGCTTCCTTGTTGCTTTTGTCCCTCATGGACTTTCTCTGTAAAGCTTCCTTGCTGCTCTTGTCCCTCATGGACTCTCGGTACAACTTCCTTGCTGCTCTTGTCCCTCATGGACTTTCTCTGTACATCTTCTTTGCTGCTCTTGTCCCTCATGGACTCTCTGTACAGCTTCCATGCTGCTCTTGTCCCTCATGGACTCTCTGTACAGCTTCCTTGTTGCTTTTGTCCCTCATGGACTTTCTCTGTAAAGCTTCCTTGCTGCTCTTGTCCCTCATGGACTCTCTGTACAGCTTCCTTGTTCCTTTTGTCCCTCATGGACTTTCTCTGTAAAGCTTCCTTGCTGCTCTTGTCCCTCATGGACTCTCTGTACAGCTTCCTTGCTGCTCTTGTCCCTCATGGACTCTCTGTACAGCTTCCTTGTTGCTTTTGTCCCTCATGGACTTTCTCTGTACATCTTCTTTGCTGCTCTTGTCCCTCATGGACTCTCTGTACAGCTTCCATGCTGCTCTTGTCCCTCATGGACTCTCTGTACAGCTTCCTTGTTGCTTTTGTCCCTCATGGACTTTCTCTGTAAAGCTTCCTTGCTGCTCTTGTCCCTCATGGACTCTCTGTACAGCTTCCTTGTTCCTTTTGTCCCTCATGGACTTTCTCTGTAAAGCTTCCTTGCTGCTCTTGTCCCTCATGGACTCTCTGTACAGCTTCCTTGCTGCTCTTGTCCCTCATGGACTCTCTGTACAGCTTCCTTGTTGCTTTTGTCCCTCATGGACTTTCTCTGTAAAGCTTCCTTGCTGCTCTTGTCCCTCATGGACTCTCGGTACAACTTCCTTGCTGCTCTTGTCCCTCATGGACTTTCTCTGTACATCTTCTTTGCTGCTCTTGTCCCTCATGGACTCTCTGTACAGCTTCCATGCTGCTCTTGTCCCTCATGGACTCTCTGTACAGCTTCCATGCTGCTCTTGTCCCTCATGGACTCTCTGTACAGGTTCCATGCTGCTCTTGTCCCTCATGGACTTTCTCTGTACAACTTCCTTGCTGCTCTTGTCCCTCATGGACTCCTGGTAAAGCTTCCTTGCTGCTCTTGTCCCTCATTGACCTTTCAGGTACTCCCTGTTCTCGTCGTACCTTGGACATGT
>BLSH010517992.1:310196-324892 GCA_018402905.1 Glandirana rugosa | reverse complement strand
GCTTCCTTGCTGCTCTTGTCCCTCATTGACTTTCGGTACAACTTCCTTGCTGCTATTGTCCCTCATGGACTCTTGGTACAGCTTCCTTGTTGCTTTTGTCCCTCATGGACTTTCTCTGTAAAGCTTCCTTACTGCTCTTGTCCCTCATGGACTCTCGGTACAGCTTCCTTGCTGCTCTTGTTCCTCATGGACTTTCTCTGTACAGCTTCTTTGCTGCTCTTGTCCCTCATGGACTCTCGGTACAGCTTCCTTGCTGCTCTTGTCCCGCATGGACTCTCTGTACAGCTTCCTTGTTGCTTTTGTCCCTCATGGACTTTCTCTGTACAGCTTCCTTGCTGCTCTTGTCCCTCATTGACTTTCGGTACAACTTCCTTGCTGCTATTGTCCCTCATGGACTCTTGGTATAGCTTCCTTGTTGCTTTTGTCCCTCATGGACTTTCTCTGTACATCTTCCTTGCTGCTCTTGTCCCTCATGGACTTTCGGTACAGCTTCCTTGCTGTTCTTGTCCCTCATGGACTCTCGGTACAGCTTCCTTGCTGCTCTTGTCCCTCATGGACTTTCTCTGTACAGCTTCCTTGCTGCTCTTGTCCCTCATGGACTCTCTGTACAGCTTCCTTGTTGCTTTTGTCCCTCATGGACTTTCTCTGTAAAGCTTCCTTGCTGCTCTTGTCCCTCATGGACTCTCTGTACAGCTTCCATGCTGCTCTTGTCCCTCATGGACTTTCTGTACAGCTTCCATGCTGCTCTTGTCCCTCATGGACTCTCTGTACAGCTTCCATGCTGCTCTTGTCCCTCATGGACTCTTTGTACAGGTTCCATGCTGCTCTTGTCCCTCATGGACTTTCTCTGTACAACTTCCTTGCTGCTCTTGTCCCTCATGGACTCCTGGTGCAGCTTCCTTGCTGCTCTTGTCCCTCATTGACTTTCAGTACAACTTCCTTGCTGCTATTGTCCCTCATGGACTCTTGGTACAGCTTCCTTGTTGCTTTTGTCCCTCATGGACTTTCTCTGTAAAGCTTCCTTACCGCTCTTGTCCCTCATGGACTTTCTCTGTACAGCTTCTTTGCTGCTCTTGTCCCTCATGGACTCTCGGTACAGCTTCCTTGTCGCTTTTGTCCCTCATGGACTTTCTCTGTACAGCTTCCTTGCTGCTCTTGTCCCTCATTGACTTTCGGTACAACTTCCTTGCTGCTATTGTCCCTCATGGACTCTTGGTATAGCTTCCTTGTTGCTTTTGTCCCTCATGGACTTTCTATGTAAAGCTTCCTTGCTGCTCTTGTCCCTCATGGACTCTCGGTACAGCTTCCTTGTTGCTTTTGTTCCTCATGGACTTTCTCTGTAAAGCTTCCTTGCTGCTCTTGTCCCTCATGGACTCTCGGTACAGCTTCCTTGCTGCTCTTGTCCCTCATGGACTTTCTCTGTACATCTTCTTTGCTGCTCTTGTCCCTCATGGACTCTCTGTACAGCTTCTTTGCTGCTCTTGTCCCTCATGGACTCTCTGTACAGCTTCCATGCTGCTCTTGTCCCTCATGGACTCTCTGTACAGCTTCCATGCTGCTCTTGTCCCTCATGGACGCTCTGTACAGGTTCCATGCTGCTCTTGTCCCTCATGGACTTTCTCTGTACAACTTCCTTGCTGCTATTGTCCCTCATGGACTCCTGGTACAGCTTCCTTGCTGCTCTTGTCCCTCATTGACTTTCGGTACAACTTCCTTGCTGCTATTGTCCCTCATGGACTCTTGGTACAGCTTCCTTGTTGCTTTTGTCCCTCATGGACTTTCTCTGTAAAGCTTCCTTACTGCTCTTGTCCCTCATGGACTCTCGGTACAGCTTCCTTGCTGCTCTTGTTCCTCATGGACTTTCTCTGTACAGCTTCTTTGCTGCTCTTGTCCCTCATGAACTCTCGGTACAGCTTCCTTGCTGCTCTTGTCCCGCATGGACTCTCTGTACAGCTTCCTTGTTGCTTTTGTCCCTCATGGACTTTCTCTGTACAGCTTCCTTGTTGCTTTTGTCCCTCATGGACTTTCTCTGTAAAGCTCCCTTGCTGCTCTTGTCCCTCATGGACTCTCGGTACAGCTTCCTTGCTGCTCTTGTCCCTCATGGACTTTCTGTACAGCTTCCATGCTGCTCTTGTCCCTCATGGACTCTCTGTACAGGTTCCATGTTGCTCTTGTCCCTCATGGACTTTCTCTGTACAGCTTCCTTGCTGCTATTGTCCCTCATGGACTCTCATTACAGCTTCCTTGCTGCTTCTGTCCCTCATGGACTCCCTCATGGAACCCATGGGTCGCGGCCCCCTGGGGGGTCGATTGCCGATTTCCAGGGGGTCACGACGCTGCACGGCTCGCTGAACATCTCTCCAGACAGACCCGACTCCGTAGTAAGTCAGGTCCGTCTTGGCCAGCAAGACGTCACTTCCGGGAGAGGAGAGGAGGAGGAGGAGGGAGTCTGACGGACGATGTGGCGCTGTTCTGAGGTCTGTGTACTGTTTCTCTGTAATGTAGAGGAGAGAGACAGTGACCAAGAAGGGGGGGGGGGACAATGAAGGAGTGATGGGGGGGGGGAGTTAAGAGGACATGTGCTGGGGGAACGCTATGGGAAGGGATAGAGGGGTCCACTAGAGGGGGTCTGCACTGATAGAGGTGGGGTCTGCACTGATAGAGGGGGGGTCTGCACTGATAGAGGGGGTCTATACTGATAGAGGGGGGTCTATACTGATAGAGGGGGGGTCTGCACTGATAGAGGGGATCTATAATGATAGAGGGGTCTGCACTGGGGGGGGGGGGTCTATACCAGAGGGTTCTGAAGAGAGCAAAAGGAGGGGGAGGAACAAAGAAAAAGGGAGAGAAAGAATAAGAGTAAGAGCAAGAAAGACGGATAGAGAGAGAGAGAGAGATGGGGAAAAAAAACACAAGAAATTAGGATAGAGAGTTAAAACGGAAAGAAAGGATAACAAAGAGAAAGAATTGTACATCCTAAAATGTACCATAAGGGGTTTTAATACCCTGGAAGGGACTCAGGGAGCGATAAATGTCCATGGGATAGGGGCGCAAATTACTTACAACCCACGCTACGAAAATAATTTTACTGCTATCAAGGGGTCAAGGCACTTGTAAGGTTGAGAACCACTGCTCTAAGGCTTGGGCCTTGCTCTGTCCTTACCATGCAACCAGCAAAAAAACTGTCTAATTTGGTTCAAAAACGGAGATTGTTGTTGCATTGTTTGCAAACATACAGTATGTGAAAGCCACACTGCTGCACCAAGACCCCTGTGTAGAGTGTGGTCCCTGATTCTAGTCTAATAGAGCTCCCATCTTTGGACATGTATAGCAATGGCAAACATTGAGGGCAACTATTGCTTACTGAAACTTCACACCCGATACTCAACTTTCTAGTAATGTGATGCTGTGACTCTGACGGGAGATATGCTACATATACACGGAATTGTCAAAAGTATTGGGACACCAACCTTTACATGCACATGTACCTTAATGGCATCCCAGTCTTAGTCCGTAGGATTCAATATTGAGTTGGCCCACCCTTTACAGCTATAACAGCTTCAACTCTTCTGGGAAGGCTGTCCACAAGGTTTAGGAGTGTCTATAGGAATGTTTGACCATTCTTCCAGAAGCACATTTGTGAGGTCAGGCACTGATGTTGGACAAGAAGGCCTGGCTTGCAGTCTCCGCTCAAATTCATCTCAAAGGTGTTCTATCCGATTGAGGTCAGGACTCTGTGCAGGCCAGTCAAGTTCCTCCACCCCAAACTCGCTCATCCATGTCTTTATAAACCTTGCTTTGTGCACTGGTCCAAATCATTTGGTGGAGGGTTGGGCTTGGCTCCTACTTCCAGTGAAGGGAACTCTTAAGGTGTCAGCATACCAAGGACAATTTCATGCTCCCAACTTTGTGGGAAAAGTTTGGGGGTGGCCCCTTCCTGTTACAACATGACTGTACACCAGTGCACAAAGCAAGGTCCATAAAGACATGGAGTAGCGAGTTTGGGTTGGAGGAACTTGACTGGCCTGCACAGAGTCCTGACCTCAACCTGATAGACCACCTTTGGAATGAATTAGAGTGGAGACTTGCTGCCAGAAGCTGTTATAGCTGCAAATGGTGGGCCAACTCAATATTGAACCCTACGGACAAAGACTGGGATGCCATTAAGGTTCATGTGCGTTTAAAGGCAGGCATTACAATACTTTTGACAATATAATGTATTTTGGTTTTGCTCTGCTCTTCAGCACTTTTGGAACAAAGTCCATGCTATTGTGCAGAAAATTATGAACACCTAGGTTCCCTAATCGCCAATCGCCTCCTCTATCTTCACAATAGTAAAGCGAGATGGATCTACTGTGGCTAGGTAAGGGACCAGCCATGTATGGGAATGGGCTGCCCCCTGGATGTGGCTGGGACTTAATAACCATTATAGCTCCAACAGTGGAGTAGGTTTGGCCTTGGCCCTTCTCCCTTCTTCCCCACCCTTGGAATTCTTTACTTTTCCACATTGTTACCCATCCCTTTTCTCTCTTCCTTTCTCTTTTCCCCCTGTATAAACCTCTCTTATCCCCCCCCCCCCCCCGTTTTTTGGAGTTTCAATTACACAATGTGATATCATGATATCATCTGGCAAAATCAAGAGAAGTGACCTCCTTAATGTTGATTAGGTGTACCCGCACTGCCTATCGCTGTTGTGGGTGGCCCACTTTATCATTCTTATCGCTGGATGGGCAATAAATATGTTTCTTAGTTTCTGTTATTATGACCTATGGGTCATATGGTCCATCTACATGTGGATTTAGTTTGATTTTTTTTATTACACCCGATATAGGGTGGTAAGGATTGTATTGTTTTTATTCCTTAGACTGTAACCCTTGTTGGCTGTCAAAAAGATTTTGTAAATAAAGAATGCATTAAAAAAATAAAAAATAGGGGCAGGTATGCCTTGGGGGTAGCCCATTCCTCCTTCAAGGCATGGGACCTAGCATAAGTACCTTGGAGGTAGTCCCATCCTCCTCCAAATCAACAACACACTAGTAGTCCTATATCGTTCAAGGGCCTTTGGTTGAAAACTACCTGGTATTACAACATGTAATGTTTAAAGGGATTGTAAATTCTCATGGTTTTTCACCTAAATGTATTCTACGCATTAAAGCAGGGGTCTCCAACCTGGGCCAGATGTGGCCCTTTGCTTGCCTGCCCTTGGAGCACTATTCCATACATGGTCACCAACAATGGGGCATAATTACTGTCCCTTGCACCAGAGATGAGACACAATTCCTTTCATTGACGACAATAACGGGGCACAATTCCTTCCATTGATACCAACGATGGGACACTGGTCCCCCCACTGCATGCCAGCACATTTTATCTACTCCCATTGGCCACAGTCCAACCCCCCCCCCCCCAGTCTGAAGGAAAGTAAACTGGGGCTTTGTTTAGAAAGTTTGGAGATCTCTGCATTAAGGTGAAAAACCTCCTTTGCTGCAGCTGCCCCTAGAGCCCCCCCTTTTCTTACCTGAGCCCATCCATTCCTGCCGCTGTCTTTGTCCTCATTAGATAGATTGATAGCAGCAGGAGCCTTTGGCTCCCGCTGCTGTCAATCAAATCCAGTCAGTGGGGGGCAGGGCCAAGTCCTGCTGTCTGTGTCAATAGACACAGCAGCGGGACTCAAGAGTGTGCCCACACGGGTGCCCCTATGGAAAGTGTCTCTCTGTGGGGGCACCTGATAAAGAGGAGGAGCCTGGAGGCACTATAGAAAAGGAGGATCGGGATTCTCTCTGCAAAACCCTTGCACAGAGCAGGTAAGTATAACATGTTTATTATTTTTTGCATTCTTTTGCATTAGGCAAGTACAAAAACACAACGATATTCTCCTAACAACGAGGGAAAGGTAGATACAGGTACCAAAATACAATGAGACATTCAACAGCAATATAAGTAACATAGGGTCGATGTTCTAATGACACAGAGAGGATCTTTTTAGGGCTACAAATATCATGGAAGCAGAGAGACCAAAGTACATTAAGCCAGGTCAGTCATGTATAGTGTAAGGAGAGGAGGTCCACAATTGCCATATTTTGCCAAAAAGAGTCAAGTGGCTTCTGTTTGCTTATGCTGACTTGAAGAGAGGGAGAACAGCGTTTATTTGACATATCCCAAAGAACACATGGGTCCTCTGGAATAGGAATAGCGGGCCTCCAAAAATGTAACTCATATTTGCTCAATAGTGACTTATTAGAGATTATCTAAAGATGGACACACTGTTGAGTCGGTATCATCAGAAAAAGGCTTTATTGTAGGTATGATAAGGTTACAACACTGGCAATACATTTCAAAGTATACATACAGCCACTTCTTCAGGCCAGGCACATCACAACTCAAGTATATAAGTACCTGAAATAAATAATAAAATAAAGTAGAACATATAAAAAAGGGATTGATAAGATTTGAGGGGTCTTTTGTGGAAGGGTGGTTGTAAAATAAATAGGAGTTGGATGGTTTTCAGATGGTAGATGGTTAAGTGAATACATAGATAAGGAAATAAACTAAGCTAAATACATTGGTATTGGCTGATGCTGGTAAGGATCTAGATGGGATATTTCTTATTGTTGGAGACTATTTAAAATCAACTCTGCGATTTGGGTCTCATTTTGATGTCAATTAGGCAAAGTTTTGGGACCCTCTCCTGCTCACATTTGTCACACTTAAATGATTCAGATCATCAAACAAATATTAATATTACACAAAGATAACCCAAGTAAATACAAGATTCAGTTTTTAAATTAGGATTTAATTTATTAAAGTGGAAGTCCATGCTAAAGCTAAAATCCCTGTACACCAACATTCTAACAATAACCCATCTAACCCTGTAGAGAAAAAAATCAGTATACATACCTGCTGCCGCTCAGACCCAATCCCACACTGTCAGCCGCGGCTTTGCTGTGTAGGCGGGCGCAGAGGACACGGACGTCAACGGAAACCCCATAGTAAGTCTATGGGTGATGTCACTTCCCATTCATTTCACAGTTATTGTCGGCCGTGTCCTCTGAAGAGCGTCCACCGCTGGAGATTGGGTCCGATCATCTTCAGAAAAAGCATCTATACTCAATTTTTCTCTACAGAGCTAGATAGGTTAGTGTTAGAATGTTGGTGTCTATAGATATAGGGATTTTGGTTTTAGCATGGACTTACACTTTAAGGGAAAAAAGCTGTCCAAACCCGTCAGTCCCTATGTGAAAAAGTAATTGCGCCCCCCTTGCCAAATCATGAATGAACTGTGATTAACCACATTTTTTTGGAAAGCTGGGTTAAATTTCACTTGCCACACACAGGCCTTATTATTGCCAGACCTGTTGAATCAAGAAATCACTTAACACATCATGACGGATCTAAAGAAATTCCAGAACAGATGAGAAACAAAGTAATTGACATGTATTGGTCTGGAAAGGGTTACAAAGCCATTTCTAAGAATTTGGGACTCCAGCGAAGCACTGTGAGTGCCACCATCCACAAATGGAGAAACCTTGGAACAGTGGTGAACCTTACCAGGAGTGGCCGGCCGGCCGACCAAAATTACTCCAAGAGCACAACGACAACTCATCCAGGAGGTCATAAAAGAACAACATCTAAAGAACTGCAGGCTTTACTTGCCTCAGTAAAAATCAGTGTTCATGATTCAACAATAAGAAAGAGACTGGGCAGAAATGGCGTCCATGGGAGAGTTCCAAGGCCACTGCTCACCAAAAAGAACACAAAGGCTTGTCTCACATTTGCCAAAAACCATCTTGATTATCCCCAAGACTTTTGAGCAAATATTCTGTGGACTAATGAGACAAAAGTTTAACTTTTTGGAAATTGTGCATCCCGTTACATCTGGCATAAAACGAACACAGCAATTCATAAAAAGAACAACATAACAACAGTCACACATGATGGTGGTAGTGTGATGGTCTGGCGCTGCTTTGCAGCTTCAGGACCTGGACGACTTGCCATAATTGATGAAACCATGAATTCTGCGCTCTACCAGAAAATCCTGAAGGAGAATGTCCAGCCATAACTTTCTGGCTTCAAGCTCAAGCGCACTTGGGTTATGCAGCTGGGCAATGATCTGAAACACATCATCAAGTCCACCTTTGAATGGGCGTCTGTAAGGTTTTGGAGTGGCCTAATCAAAGTCCGATTTGAGAAGCTGTGACCTTAAACAGGTTGTTCCTGCTCGAAAACCCTCCAATGTGGATGGATTAAAACAATTCTGCAAAGAAGAGTGGGCCACAATTCCTCCACAGCGATGTGAAAGACTCATCACCAGTTATTGCAAATGCCTGATTGCAGTTGTTGCCCTCAAGGGTGGCACAACCAGTTATTAGGTTTAGGGGGCAATTACTTCTTCACTTAGGGCCAGGCAGTTTTGGACAGCCTTTTTCCCTTAATACATGAAATAATCATTTAAACTGCATTTTGTATTTACTCAGGTTATCTTTGTGTAATATTAAAATTTGTTTGATGATCTGAATCATTTAAGTGTGACAATAATGCAAAAAAATTAAAAATTCAGGAAGGGGGCAAATACTTTTTGATAGCACTGTAGACCCAGGCGTTACTAAGTTCTAGGGCAGGTGGGAAGTGGACATTTTCTATGATGCCCAACTGTTCTCCAAAAGTATCCAGGTGGTGTCTAGCAGTGTGCATCTCCTTTACTTCAAGCCTGATCAGCATTAAGGCAAGCAGAATGCTTCTTTTATTTGCATTTGATGGAATTTAGGCAGCATGGTTAGATGGAACATGAAAGAATTTGACATAGGTTACTTCACCTACATCTATCCATCTGTCTATGCATAGTGAATTAGTGTTTCTAATTGGGTAGTACCTGAGTAGAATGCCCAAAAAATGCTCTTGAATAGTGAGGTCCTTTGTCAACTTTGCCCATCATTGGTAAAACCCATGTATAAAACTGTATCTTATGCAAGAAAAGGCAAAAATGGACAATGTTTCAGCTAAATAACGGCATGTGTATGTGTTGTTTATGTATTTTGTGATTATGATAACCATGTCCATCTCTCTAGGTTGACCCATATGGAAACATTCTTCTTAGCACCCTTGACATGAGCAGTGAGTTGATGTCAGCCGAGATGGGAAGCAGTATTGGTGATTCCCGGAACTCCGTCCTGTCATATGACACCTCAGGGATCCAGTTCCGCAAGCAGCTAACATCTAGAGGGGACAATTTTGGCCAGACTCCCCTGGAGCGCCATGTTCCTCTAGCAGCCACACGTGGACGTGCCAACTGCCGCCTCCGGCGACGCTCTTCTAAGTTAAAGCTTAAGATTCCAGACCTGACAGATGTCAGCACCATCGACAAATGGTCCAGGATCATTTTCCCCATCACGTTTGGATTTTTTAACTTGGTTTACTGGATGTACTATGTCAACTGAAGCATTTTCATTGCCCTTCACCCTAAAGCTGTGCACACCCTTCCTTCCACAGGACACGAGCTTCACCTAAATCTCTCACCCCCCTCTTGCTTCACAGTTTAATGTCTGGGCCAGCGACAGAAGTAGCCATTCAATCCTACAAAGAGGGGGGGAGGAGAATTGCACTTTTTTGTCACACTTTTTTTCATCAAATTTCTAAGAGATTTTCCCTTTTTTTTAAAAAAGAAAAAGTTTTCATTTTACCTGGAAGTAGATTATGGCTGGGTACTGTGAGTCATTTTGGATGTTATTCTGAAGAAACCTTTTCTTGCGACTTAGTTAATCATTGTAATAAAAAAAAATTGTGTTAATTTAAGATACTCCAATACAGAGTATGAGGAGTAAGTAGAACAAGGTTAGGCGATACCGGCAATTATTTCCTCTCTTTATGCAGTTTAAAATAATTATTGCTACATATTGTGGAGCTATAAAGGCACAGATAAGACTCTATAGAGCAGGATATTCCCAGTTGCAAGATTGAATTGCACATGATGGAGTTGATGTCTCGACGGAGAGCCTTTGATTAAAACATTTTATTAATAAATTGGGGAAAATAAAGCCAAATATAAAACTAAACACAATGGCATGGCAAATCCAAAACATAGTATTTGGGGGCTAGTCAAATTTATTTGGATGAGGGTCATCAAAACATAAATACATATTGCACAATTGAAACAAAATGGGCAAACACTGTGCATTTTAGAATTACTATCTCATTTTCTGCCTTTCAGTAAATATAGACCTAAATTGCAAACCGACTTTTGAACCTTCATCTATGGTCACCTAAATTTAACTTGGCAGATGCAAATTTTATATATTAGAAGATAGAAAATAAATAATTAAGATGCAAAAGGCCTTGATTCACTAAAAGTAGGTAGGTACGCTTCTTGCACCTCTTTACTTACAGCTATTCACTTCACTTTACTTGTAGCTATTCGATTTGTGAAAGATGACAATATTTTAGCTATTAATAATGTGAACATTTTTATCAATTAAAAAAATTAATTCTGAAAATGTTCACTTTTATCCATTTAGCAAAAAAAAAATCTTTAAAATAAATCACATGCCACTTTATTTTTAAATTTAAAGAAATTAAAAAAAAAAAAAAGTTCTAATGCATTTACTGTTGCTTGCTGTGTTCTCTCTTTGCAATAGATTTGTATTCAAAGGTTTGTTAGGATACAAACAGTATTAAACAGATATGAAAAGATAAATGCACCCTCTCATGCTGTGTTCTCTTAGTCATAGTCTTATTCTAAAATCCCCAAAAGCCCTGCTACGCATATACCAGCTACTCTGAGGGTCTCTGTACTTCTTACTTCCTTTAAGCCCATTAGATGTAAGAGCCGGATCTTGGGGGTGGTCGTGTTGTTTTTTTGGGACCTTTTCTCTTGAATAATTATAGGTATATGGGTTTTTATTCAAAAGCCGTGCCCACGACCCTATATCTATGACAATACCAACCAGTAGTATGCCTGGTATGGCAAGCTATTTGTTTAACATTTATTTTACAAAAAAAAGAAATATTTTCAGCGCTAAACTTGCATTGAATTATTCTACTAAAACTCCTGCCTAATTTTATTTTTAACAATATTAAAATATTATAAACTATAATATTAAATAAAAAAGTAATAAAATAGAATTAAAAAAATAAATGTAAGCAATCAACTATTAGAAGTACAATGTTCAGTGATATTACCCAATGGTAATGTTGCTGAGTTTTCCAAACTATAGTGAATCAAGGCCCAAGAATCTGGCTAAAGCTTTCAAATTTTAAAGTCTAAACAAAAAAAAAAAAAAAACATTTATTTACATTGAAGCTGCATAAGAACAACAAATTTTAGATATCTTACTCTCATCTTTATAATCGATTCCAGAATCCTTCTCCCCCCCAGGCTGATGGGAAGAACCGCTGTTCTGTGTGTGAGAGCAGTGGTCTCTCTACAGAGGTCAGGCAGGTCTCCTGATGAGTCAGAGCTAGAGTTGTCCAATCAGCAGGCAGCATGAGCTTTGCTGATTGGAGAACTCTATCTGTGATACAGGAAGGGGAGTGTCAGATAAAGAGGTATAGAGACCACTGCTTCCACATAGAGAGCAAGGGTCCTTCTCTGCAGTCTGGGGAGAAGAGTTGGGACTGGTGTTGGACTCCGATTTAAAAAACGATGAGTAAAACCTTAGTGCCTCAGTTGAAAAAAAATATATATATATTTTTTTTTTTTGAGAATTCAGTTGGGTTATTAAGATCTCAAGGCCAGATTCTTCCAAAACCCCATAAAACAATAGTGTGCCACAAACACAATTACGGTAAATTCTGGAAAAAAAAAAAAGATCCATTATTATGGATATTATTATTCATTATTACTATTAATTCATTATTATATGCATAGGCATATATGTCTTGGATGAGCAAAGTTCTGCCTATCTCAAATCAGTTTCCAAAACTAATATTTTTAAAACGTGCATCTGTGCAAAATGACTATCGCTAGAATTTAACGTTTGTTCAGGTATAATCTGAAATGGAATGAAACCGTGCGTATTCATAAACAAATTAAGTGCCAAGTCATACATAACGGGGGGCATTTATTAAACCCGCGCCAATTATTTGATGCAAAAAAAAAAATGCATGCAGGGGCCAGAAATATTTTATTGTATGTTTTTTTTTTTTCTTCTTTTGTGATTGGTGCGCCTTTTATTAAAAGGGGATATTGCTTCTCAGGGTGCATGGCTTTGAAGCATCTACCAAAAGTGTGCAACTGTACTGTAATCTTTAAAAATTGAAAACAAGAAACCCAAGTAACATCACCTAACAACCTGGCTTTGCACAGGAATTTTACGGCACATTGTGGCATACTATGGGACGTTTACATCAATGTCATTACAGTAAAAGAAGCCCAGTTTGCAAACCGAATCGTATCTGCTCTAGTTTCTGTCGTGCCCCACTTTTAATAAATGACCTCCACTGGCTCAGGGACATGAGCGGTGCCAAAACTACTGAGGAACGAGGCATTTTATAGATATCTATTAAATATACTGTGAGGCTAACCCTCCACATAGCACTGTCTCAAGAAAAAAAAAATTACAAATAATGGAGCCATGCCTAAAAAAACTTGAATGTTAGTGGATTATTATGCTAAAAGTATTTCATATTAAATGGTTTTTCGTAGGTGTAAGGACATCCGATTAAAGTTAATTCATGGAGTTTTCAGTAAAAAAATAAATATAAAAAATAAAAAATGGGTCTTTGCATCAAGGTGAAACTGGATTTTTTGTACAGCAAAAACGGTTGCACCATTTTTAATCAATTTATGTGTTTTCGTTTTCCTACACTTTGCAGTTCATATTTAGCGATATGTGAAGCAAAGATCCTGTCTCAACTCACCGAAGTTTGCTAATATTTTTTTTTTACATGGAATTAGGTCTAAATGGAGCAAGTTGATGAGGGTGCATTAATATTTTGCAAAATATTTGCTGTGGAATTTTTTTTTTTGGCTTTCTTCAAACCTAAACAGATACAATCTTCTTGCTTTTTGCAGATAAGATGTGCTTAGTTTCTGCAGATTATTTTTAAGAGTCACTCCACTCCTAGAAGCCAATCTCAGTCTTCTTGGTCTAGCTTACTCATAGTGATGTATGTATGGCACAAACTACAAAGACTTAATTGAATGTGGTGCAGTTGGTTTAGTTGTTGATTCCAGCTTGGAATATTATGTGCTTTACAAAAAAGAAAAAAAAAAAAAAAACTGGTGAAGGTATGCTGCAGTGTTTTTTTTTCACTCATTGACATGAAACGTCACCCCATTATAACATTAAGGAAGCTGTACAAATATAAAGTTGTCTTTTTTTTTTTGTTGTTGTAGATAAATGGAGTTTCAACTATTGTTATTATGTTGAATCCTAATTTGAAGACCATGCAAATAAGCAAAGAAAATACAGACTCTAAAGGTGGTCATAGCCAAGTAGATGTCTTGCTGAAAATCATGGTTAGGCAAAAGCATCTGCCCACCCTCAAGTCAATTGCGTGCTGCCAAATCGAGCCGCCATCACGTTAACCGAAGGCGAGGATGTGGCACACACGTGATAAATGCTTCATTCCCTTTTTTTTTTATTCCATAGTAAACAATTGGCAAATGGACAGAAAGATTTTCTAACACGTTGGCGTGAGATTAATTCATTTCGAATTCCTTGTTAGTGCATTTTTCTAAACCGCTTTTAACCATTGAAGCCATGTTTGAATTTGTTGTATTGATTGCTTGTCATGGGCCATGCGTGGCCAACCTATGAGGTTGATGTTCTTTTGCGAATTCACTTTTACTTGTTTGCGGGGACCCGTGTTCACTTCAAGCACATAATTATGTGAAAAATTGAGGAAAAATAAATAAATTGGAAAGTGTCACTGCAAACTATTAGATGTGTGAAGCAAGCATCGTTTCCCTAGGCAAGAGTAAAAATGATTCCTTTATGACATAGATAGCAACTTCTGTACTTTGTTATTTTGTATTATTTATTTACCTATACCGCTTTAAATAACTCTTTTCTGTTTATGCAGGATGAGCTCACTTTTTGTCAAGCTTTTATATTTCATATGTGTATGTATGTAAAAAAAAAAAAAAAAAAGAAAAAAAAAAAAAATGCCATTCGTAAATTTGTGTTTTATCAAGAAGACTGATTACATTTTTTTTTCTTTTAACCTGAGAAGTAAAACACTCATATTCACTTTTTTTGTATTGTACTCTGTGATTATAAATATGATTTCATGATTATCAGTAGAAGCATTCAATAACTGCCTATTAATAATGATTAAAAATTAAAAGCCAATTGGCACATGTTCACTTTTGCAAGGGAATTTTCTCCAGAGCTTAGGGTACGTTGTGAAATTTCACTTTGCAAGGAATACCCAATCATGTTGCTTGCACATGAGGTCCTATCCGAGGGCGTAGTTCCTCCATCGTTCTCTTGTTTTTAACCATTCATATGGGACGAACCCCTACCCCGATAGTCGTCTCTGTCCCCAACTAAATGATTTCCGTTTATCTGAAAAGAGAGACGTGAAACGTTCCCTTAAAAGGAGTTTCGACCCGGGTCTCTACTTCAAGACGACTGAAGGTAGTAGGTTAGTACACGTTCGTTGTACTAACCCATAAGGAACGTTTCACTTTAAAGTGTTGCATGGGATTCGAGACCTCTTTTAAGGGAACGTTTTCACTTGTACACGGTTAACCGAAA
>BLSH010517992.1:283369-300786 GCA_018402905.1 Glandirana rugosa | reverse complement strand
CTTACAATTCACTGTACTGCAGAGCTTAGACAGGTAGCGGGAGAAGCAGCAAAAGGAGGCAATGCATTCATGTACTCACAAGTAGCTTGCTGATAGGAGGAGAGTGATGAAATCATCATTGTGCTGCATCTCATTCACTGTCCAGTCACAAGCTGTGGACAGGTCTATGATGGTTTGCGCTCAGAGGAAGAGGGTTGAAAGATGCTGCATGTCTGACTAAGAGCATCAAGTGGTGGAAATTAAGTACTGGGGGGGGGGGGGGCCCAGTGATCAAAAATAATGAGACATCTATGGCCAACCTAACAACCTTTGGCCTGGAGGAGCCAATACAACTAAGTGGCCCTTTGATGGTAGGGACAGATTCCCATATCTTTCAGCTTCTCGTAAATTGCTCACATGACATCTCAGAACCACAAAGGAATTTGGCACCGGGAGGCTACCCTGTGCCAGCTGCTGTGATCTCTTAACGGGTAGTGGATATATATTGCCCAGTGTAACCCATTAGCTTTGAGTCCCTTTCTAATTGAGGTCTGAATGGTGATGAAGTATCTCCACTCAGGGTCATCAGCCCAAAATATCTTATCAGTACTGGCCCAAAGGAGCAAAAGTCCTTCTGTCCTCCAGCCTAGTCTTCTCCTGGGGACAGCTCTACAGAAACATTTTGTAAAGTTAAAGTCTATAAGGTCTATAAGTTAATATTTGGTGGGCTCTTGATGGGTCTTATAAATATCAGTTGGTTTGACTGAAACATTTTGTGATTTGTTTTTTTACAAAAAAACGTTTAGTAGACTTCAAAAACTATTTGTATTAATGCTTGATGTTTTTACCATCATTTGTTACTGTCATATGTGCATTCATTTTGCATTGAAAAGGAGCCAGCAATAGATGAAAACCATAAAAGCATTTAGTTCCTTTTGTACAAAAGCTAAGCCATACAGATACAGAAAATGCAGGGTGGCATCTTGGCTAAGGGGTTAGTACTCTTGCTTTAAAGTTATAATGACTTGTGTTTAGTTCCCACTAATGGCACCAACTTAGATATTGTTTCTTTTTCTTAATTTATGCCCTTCATCAAATAGTAGACATCTGAGAGATAGAAATGAGATTGTGATTGCAGAACTTAATTTGTTCTGTTTAGTAATTTTGGTTTTATTTTAACAAAGCAGGCTTTGTTTTTCTTATTAATTAACTATAGGCCGTACAATGAAGATTGAGGTGACCGCCATGTGAAAATGTGGAGTAACAGCTATCACTGTGTACTAGTATCACAGCTTAATCAAACATTTTTCTGATTCAAGTTGCTGCAGTGTTGAGAGAATTGGGTAAGGGGTTCAGAATCAAAAATGACTTTTGGTTTGGGCATGAAGAGTGAGGTGCTAAATTGTAGAGTAAAATGGTTTTGGTGGCTCTTGAAATGGAAAGGGCCCACATGTGCCTCAGATGGGATCCAGGAGATATAGGAAAACAAAAAAAAAAACACATTCATGGTTTTGAAACCCCCAAAAAAATTTTTTAATCACAGAAATCCTAAATGGTGGCTAAAAAATGCCCCCTTCATCAGAACTCGAATAGATGTAGAACATGGTGGACTTGAATGGATTTGTGGAATAATGAATTCTGGAGATAACTACTGTAGCTCCTTGTTAATGGAAAGGCTACAGCAGGAAGCAACGGATGCTATGTAGTTGTTGGTAGGGAATTTGTAAGACCTTACTCATGCTAAGTAAGGTCTTACATTGTAGAGTAAATTGGTTTTGCTTAGGTGGCTCTCAAATAGGAAAGAGCCTACTGGTGTCTCAGATGGGATCCAGGAGATGTATAAAAAAGTAGCTCCATACCAATAGTTTTGAAGCCAAATATATTTATTTTATCACAGAAATCTTAGATAGTGTGTATAAACCGCCCCTTCATCAGAACTTTAATTGCTGTCGAACATGGTAGACTTCAATGGATTTGTGGATTAGTGAACTGTGGAGTTAAACAGCTCCTTGTTAGTGGGCAAGCTACAGCAGGAAGTGAGGAAAAACTCCAGCAG
The DNA here is from genome assembly GCA_018402905.1 of Glandirana rugosa. NCBI lineage: Eukaryota > Metazoa > Chordata > Amphibia > Anura > Ranidae > Glandirana > Glandirana rugosa. The sequence goes on along the minus strand of BLSH010517992.1, from coordinate 298,751 downwards.
CAACAAATGCCACGTATCTGTTGGAAGGAAGTTGGGAATCAAAAACTACTTCTGGTTTGTGAGACCTCACTCCTGCTAAGTAAGGTCTTACATTGTAGAGTAAATTTGTCTTGCTTAGGTGGCTCTCAGACATAGAAAGGGCATACAGGTGTCTCAGATGGGTTCCAGGAAATGTATAAAAAAGTAGCTCCATACCAATAGTTTTTAAGTGAAAAAATATTTATTTTATCACAGAAATCTTAGATAGTTGGTATAAATCGCGCCTTCACCAGAACTTGAATTGCTGTTGAACATGGTGGACTTGAATGGATTTGGGGATTAATGAATTCTGGAGGTAAATAGCTCCTTGTTAATGGAAAGGCTACAGCAAAAAGCAATGAAAGTCTTCAACAGCAACTAATGTTATGTAGCTGTTGGTAGGAAATGCGGAATCAAAATTTGGTTCTGGTTTGTAAGACCTTACTCATGCTAAGTTGGGTCTTCATTGTAGAGCAAAGCACCAACAGGTGCTTTAGATAGGATCCAGGGGATGTACTGTATAAAAAGTAGCTCTGTACCAATAGTTTTGAAGCCCAAAAATATTTATTTTATCACAGAAATCTTAGCTAGTGGGTATAAAGCGCCCTCTTCATCAGAACTGGAATTGCTGTTGAACATGGTGGACTTGAATGGATTTGTGGATTGATGAATTCTGGTGGTAAATAGCTCCTTGTTAATGGAAAGGCTACAGCAGGAAGCGAGGAAAATCCCCAACAGCAACAAATGTTATGTAGCTGATGGTAGGAAATGTGGATTTAAAAATTACTTCTGGTTTGTAAGACCTCACTCATGCTAAGTAAGGTCTTACATTGCAGAGTAAATTGGTTTTGCTTAGGTGGCTCTCAAACAGGAAAGGGCCCACAGGTGCCTTAGATGGGATCCAGGAGATGTCTAAAAAAAAAGTAGCACCATACCAATAGTTTTGAAGACCAAAAATATTTATTTTATCACAGAAATCTTAGATAGTGGGTATAACGCGCCCCCTTCATCAGAACTTGAATTGCTGTTGAACATGGTGGACTTGAATGGATTTGAGGATTAATGAATTCTGGAGGTAAATAGCTCCATGTTAATGGAAAGGCTACAGCAAAAAGCAATGAAAATCTTCAACAGCAACTAATGTTATGTAGCTGTTGGTAGGAAATGCGGAATCAAAATTTGGTTCTGGTTTGTAAGACCTTACTCATGCTAAGTTGGGTCTTCATTGTAGAGCAAAGCACCTACAGGTGCTTTAGATAGGATCCAGGGGATGTACTGTATAAAAAGTAGCTCTGTACCAATAGTTTCGAAGCCCAAAAATATTTATTTTATCACAGAAATCTTAGCTAGTGGGTATAAAGCGCCCCCTTCATCAGAACTGGAATTGCTGTTGAACATGGTGGACTTGAATGGATTTGTGGATTGATGAATTCTGGTGGTAAATAGCTCCTTGTTAATGGAAAGGCTACAGCAGGAAGCGAGGAAAATCCCCAACAGCAACAAATGTTATGTAGCTGATGGTAGGAAATGTCGATTTAAAAATGACTTCTGGTTTGTAAGACCTCACTCATGCTAAGTAAGGTCTTACATTGCAGAGTAAATTGGTTTTGCTTAGGTGGCTCTCAAACAGGAAAGGGCCCACAGGTGCCTCAGATGGGATCCAGGAGATGTCTAAAAAAAAAGTAGCACCATACCAATAGTTTTGAAGACCAAAAATATTTATAGTGGGTATAACGCGCCCCCTTCATCAGAACTTGAATTGCTGTTGAACATGGTGGACTTGAATGGATTTGTGGATTAATGAACTCTAGATGTAAATAGCTCCTTGTTAATGGACAGGCCCCCATCCCTACAGTAAACCATTGCACCCAGGGCAACCGCCCCTCCCACCAACCCCTTGTCCCGGCCCTGCGGTTAGCTTAGAAGATCTTGATGCTCTTATTGATTATAATGGGAAGAATTTCTACCTGTTTTTTGAGATTTTAAAGCATTTGTTTTTATAATTTTGATATTTGGCATTTTCTGCTGCTTGATGTTAAAGGTCAAATCAGACAGAATTTTATGTGAATGGATTTCAGAATGAATACTTTCATATTTTCTTTCTGGAAAACAATTGCTTACACATGACTACAAGGGGAAATATCTTAGGGCAAGGGGCTTTAATATTGTGTGGAGTTTTAGAGCTGATTATCTTGGCTATGTTTAGTTGTATTTATCAAACTGAACATCTTGGCAAACGTGGCACAAAACCTGTTGGCTCTGCATTTCTACCTTTAAAATTAATTTGAAAATGTAATTCATAAGGAACGGGAAAGCACTAGGCAATACCCTTACATCTGAACTCAGAGCAAACAGCTAAATACACAGACGCAATACATACAGGACGCTATTTTATCTGCCAAAAGCATTTGAATTTTTGTCCATCCAGTCCTGAGATTTACACAGCTCTGTCACACAGCACAGCCCTGACTTTTCTCTGATGCAGTTCAGTAACACTTACTTACTTGTCCATCCCTTAGTCTGTGATTTGAGCAGTAAACTGATGAGCTTGTCTCTTTGCTCTCACCTCCTGTAAACATGTCCCTTGTAAGCACATGAACACTGCAGAACATCTTCTTGGCACCTTGTGCTGCTCTTCCCTCCCCCAGTTAGAGCTCTGCTGCACAGGGCCTACAAGAGGCTGATATACCAAGTCAAATTGATAAATTAAGGTACTTATGCTGCTTGCATAAAAAAAAAAATCAATTTTATGCTGTATTAATGAATGGCTGCCTGGAGTTCAACCTTTAGATATGAGAAAACCTTGACAAATTTAAATTATTTGCTATTAATAGTAATATAAGTAATAATAATAATAATAATAATAAAATAATCATTTTTAACCACTTCAGCCCCGGAAGGATTTACCCCCTTCCTGACCAGAGCACTTTTTGCGATTCGGCACTGCGTCGCTTTAACTGACAATTGCGTGGTCGTGCGACGTTGTACCCAAACAAAATTGACATCCTTTTTTTTCCCACTAATAGAGCTTTCTTTTGGTGGTATTTGATCCCCTCTACATCACTTCTGATTACCACTATAAACAAAAAAAGAGCGACAATTTTGAAAAAAAAAAACTTTACTTTTTGCTGTAACACATGTCCAAAAAAAATAATAATATAAAAACAAATTTATTCATCAGTTTTGGCCAATATATATTCAACATATTTGTGGTAAAAAAAAAATCGCAATCGGCGTATATTGATTGGTTTGCGCAAAAGTTGTTGCGTTTACAAAAAATGAGAATTCATTTATGGGGTTTTTACTATTTTTTTTCTATTAGTAATGGCAGCGATCTGCGATTTTTATCGGGACTGTAATATTGCGGTGGACAGATTGGACATTTTTGACACTTTTTGGGGACCATTGACATTTATACAGCGACCAGAGCTAAAAGAAAACACTGGTTACTGTGTAAATGTCACTGGCAGGGAATGGGTTAACCTTCAGGGGGCAATCAAGGGGTTAACTGTGTTCCCTAGGCGTGCTCTAACTGTGTGGGGGCTGGGCTGGCAGGGGCACCAGAGATCTAACTGATCCCGATGACAGGGATCAGCAGATCACTGCCATGCCTACTGACAGAACGGGGAACCGTGTTTACATTCCCCGTTCCTCCTCTCCAGAAGGCGATCGCGGGTCGCCGGCGGACATCGAGTCCGCCCGACCCGCGGCCACAGTCACGCAGAGCGCGGCGGGCACGAGATGGCGATCTGCACAGCGGAGCCAACTTGCCGCCGTTTATGTACGCGAGGCGGTCGGCAAGTGGTTAAACAGTTTGCATTCTTACTAATAAAATTAGTAAAGTATTTAACATAAACCTACATCCTTATTTCTTTATTTGACGCTGATTAAAGTTGATAAGGTTGTGACTTTGCGGTGTCTTTCAATATACGTAAAATTTTATGAACTTGGCAGAGTTTGGAATAAAGATTAAAAGTATATAAATATATAATTAAAAAAATATATAATAATATTTAAAATATAATATTAAAGATTATATATATATTTATGCACATATATCTTTTTTTTCCTTTTAAATCTTATATTAAGATTGTATATATATATATATATATATATATATATATATATATATATATAATCCAAAAGAGAGAGTTCCACTCACACGACTTGCCGCGCACCCGGCCCATTTTCTATCTCCGATATGTGTGCAGTGGCAACCGCTGGAATATATATATATATATATATATATATATTATCCAATGGTTGTCACCGCACACAAATCAGGGATAAAAAATGGGCCCGGGTGCACAGCAAAGACTGTAGTGCATATAAACCAAAAAAAGAGGGAGGCACTCACGGGTCTTGAAAGGTGAACACACGATGGTGGTTTAATTTGACGTTTTGACGAGGCACAAGCTCATCTTCCTCAGGATCTTTTTTTGGCTTATGTTTATATATCTATATACATATACAGTATACATATAGTTTTTTGAAAATCCTCATTAAAATTACGTATTCATATATATATATATAATTTTAATCTTTATCCCAAATTCTGTCAAGCTCAGAAAACTTTACATATACTGTATGTTCTAAAAAAAAATTAATTTGCTTATTTTAGTCACTCAGGTTTATTGCTCATCAAAGATTACACTGAAATGGTATAATTCACGTTTTCTTTATGTCTCCCATCTGAACATGTAGTAGAGAAATCTTTTTATTTTTTTACTCTATGTAGTTACATTTTACACATCAAAGGGAATGGAGGTATATACTGTCCATGTAAAGGGTTATTTATTAAAGGAGGCATTTTTACTTTCAAGGGGGTGAACATGCCTTTGCACTAATCAGGTGCAGTTGGAGGGTCCTTTTTTTTTTCCTTTTTTTTCTACTTTTATTTTTACAAAATCATTTTTATTTAATATTTATTTATTTATTTTCATTTAAGAGCTATATTTTATAAAGGCTTGATCCATACTAGCAGCAGATTTTAAATAATGTTTGGCCTTAAAATTAAGGCAGGTTCTTAAAACTAAAAATTTGTTTAGTTTTTCCATTTATTTTATAATGCAACTGGCAAGTAGACAGCAGTGGAATACAAGACATTTTGGCATCTTCTAATTTAAAGCAGAAACTAAGTTAGAGCTCACCCCTGCCTGTATGCCTCCCCTCCCCCATACCCTTCCCTGAACCACTTTCCTTTAACTCAGTGGTTCTCAACTCCGGTCCTCGGGACCCACCAACAGGCCAGATTTTAAGTATTACCTTGGGGAGATGCAGACTAGAATGCTGCAATCACTGAGCAGCAAATTCCATCATAAAATGTCTACATCCTATAGAAGACATAACCCTGCCCAGCTGCAATTAAACCGGGGCAACAATTTGTTAATATTTGTGTAATTAGATTAAAATTTTCTTGGTTGTTATTGATGTTAATGGTGCACCCCAGTATTGGAAATACACGCGACCAGCTAAGTAATGAATTACAAAATAAGATTTGTGTGTGTTTGTAAACCCCCAAATCTAGATTTCAGTATGTTAGGCATCATTGCAGGTAATTTTCTAAGAGAAACAATTTGTTGTGACTTTCAAATTTTTTTTACCCGTCAACTTGCAGCTGAAAGTGCTGGTGCTGCAGGATCTCTTGGTTAGAACCTTTGTAACAGATTCACAAAAATATAAGATGCTTAAAGCAGAATTAAACCCATCGATTTATTGGTTTCAAAAAACAGTTACATTCTGGTGTGTCGGGAATGTTAACTGTAACATTTGCTTGTGTTCTCAACCAAACTGTCAAACCATCAAATGGCTGGGGTCATAACTGATCACACGTGCAGCACCATGGTAGTTGCAGAGCAAACAGAGGCTAAGATGACAGCTTCCTTGACAAAAAGGATGGGAGGGTTTGATTTCGCTTTAAGTAAACTCTGTACAGCAGCCATTCTCAACTAAAGGTTCCTTCAAAGGTTGCTAGGGGTCCCTTAAACATTGGCTGATACTTCCAGCACCGACGCCATTTGGCAGAGCCAACGCTGTGACACCATTGATCTATAGATGTGGCATTCTAACCACCACTGCAAGGGTTCCATTCTTCTTACTGACCACCAATGTAAGGGGTATTTTTCCCATTGACCCCCCCTTGCCAAATAAATTGATTTTAGAAAGGGTTCCCCAATACCTTAAAACCCTAAAGTTTCTTCAAAGATTGCTAAGGGTCCCTTAAGCTGTGGAGGATTAACCTCCCATTCAATGGTGCCTGCATAGTTCCAGCTCCAATGCCACTTTGTGTTTTGGGCCAACAGTGTGACACCAATGATCTTTTTAGCTGTCTGTAGGTGCGGCATTCTGACCACCACAGTAAGACCACAACGATATACAGCAGACATTCTCAATTAGGGTTCCTTCAAAGATTGCTAAGGGTCCCTTAAAGAGGAAGTAAACCCTGATCGGCTTTACTTCCTCTTTATTACCCTGCAATGTAAAAGCATAATGGGCTAGTATGCATCGCATTTTAGCCCATTATGTGGCACTTACCTGCATTGGAAGCCTGCATTGTCCCACGATGTCCCCGCTCCAGGCCACGTCCATCTTTTGCCCCTCTTCCTTCTGGGGCTGCGTTCCCCGACTCTGACTGGCCGGAGTCGCGTGAAGTCACTCCTGCTCATGCGCGCAGGAGCCGCCATTCGCAGCACGCTGTCAGTGAAGGAACGGCACGGAAGCAGTTTCTTCACTGCGCATGTGCCCGATGACGTGGGCACATCCTAGTACACTGTATATCTCCTAAACTGTGCAGGTTTAGAAGATATGCAGGGAACCTACAGGTAAGATTTATTATAGGCTTACCTGTAGGTTGACCCAGGGTTGATAACCACTTTAAGCTGTGGACGAATGATCTCTCATTCGATGGTGCCTGCATAGTTCCAGGTCCAACACCACTTGGCAGAGCCAACGGTGTAACACCAATGATTGTAGGTGTGGCATTCTGACCACTACTGAAAGGGTTCCATTGTTCTTATTGACCACCAATGTAAAGGGTTGTTTTCTCATTGACCCCCAATTAATTGATTTTAGTAAGGGATTCACAGTGTGAAACCACTGATCTTTTTCGCTGTCTGTAGGTTGCGGCATTCTGACCACCACTGTAAGGGTTCTACTCTTCTCACTGACCACCATTGTAAGGGGTACTTTTCCCATTGACCCCCCATGAATTGATTTTAGTAAGGGTTCCCTAATACCTTAAAATTATTTTAGGGGTTTCTCTGGCATACAGCGAGGCATGATGGTGAACAGCTGTGGCTGATTGACCTCCCATTCGATGGTGCCTGCATAGTTACAGCTCCAACGTCACTTGGCAGAGCCATCGGTGTAACACCAATAATCTTTTTAGCTGTCGGTAGGTGTGGCATTCTGACCACCCCTGTAGGGATTCCATTCTTCATATTGACCACAACTCTACACAGCAGCCATTCTCAACCAGGGTTCCATGAAACCCTAGGGTTCCTTCAAAGGTTGATAGTGGTCCCTTAAACTGTGGCTGATTGCCCTTCCATTTGATGATGCCTGCATAGTTCCAGCACCAACGCCACTTGGCAGAGCCAACGGTGTAACACAAATGATTGTAGGTGTGGCATTCTGACCACCACTGAAAGGGTTCTATTCTTCTTATTGACCACCAATGTAAAGGGTTGTTTTCTCATTGACAGCCAATTAATTGATTTTAGTAGGGGATTCCCCAATACCTTACAACTAATTTAGAGGTTCCTCTGGGGTAAAAATGTTGAGAAAAGCTGGCATACAGTGAGGCATAATGGTGAGCATACCAAAAATAAATCAATGTTGGGTTTACGTACACTTTAAACCAGTCTTGTAATTCACATACTTCTGGAACACTGCATAGCCAGGCAAGTCACATCTTCATTTTCAGGTTCAGTTTTGCAACTTTTGCTCCTCTACCTCCAACTTTAGACAATGAATCAACATGTTCTCCTCTGTCCAATGAGCAGGGAGGCCACACTTTTTGGCTACACAGTTGAGCAAACCACAGGAGCGGATGAACAGAATCAAGAATCCTTTGACAGGTTAAGAAGTTATCATAGGTGTATTAATTTTTGTGTTTAGCTGTTTGCTTTATTTATGAAAATTTCCCATGCAAGTAGACATCATGGATATAGCCTACCTGTATAGTTCGTTATTTTCAGGCCAGTATTGTTTCTACACTCTAGACAGGGTAATCATAGCCCCTAATATGCACTCCCTATTCTAAGCATGCTTGGCCCTAAAATGTGCAAATGAATCCCTCATCTTCTTACACTTAAATCTCTTACAAACTGAACACAAATGACTGGCAAGAGGCTGCAGTCCCTCCTAGATGCCGTCTCGAAAACCCCACTCAACCAGGCGATGGGAACATGATATAAAACTCAAACTAAGGCAATCCAAATAGACATTCTGATTGCAGAACAGTGGTGATCCTGGACAGGATTTGTAAAGAAATTAATAAAAATGGATACTATGTGGTTTGGGGTTTTATGTACCTCTTGCAGCCAAACGTATTTAATCTCAGCAAGGTGATGTCTTTAGATATGCATATATTGAGGAAACCATTTAAACATGCAAATTAAGCAGCATATCCTTTGCTGTAAGCAACTTTCATTCAAAATTGTCCACAAAAAAATATCTATTCTAGTTTGCAATGTACACGTGCATGTTAATTAACAGTGAACCCCATGATTTATTTCTTCAAAATCAAACAATTTGTTCCCCTCCAGCAGCCATTCCATATACCACATTGCAATAATTTCCTTTTTAAAAAGAAAAGCCTTTTGAATGAGCATCCAGCAGCAGCTATACCCTGTAATAAGTACTAAAAAAAATTCTAAAAAAAAAAAAAAAAAAAAAAAACCATACTGGAGAAAAGCCGAAAAAAAAAACGTAAAAAAAAGTCCTACAGTTTTGTACAAAATGTCTTAAATATGAAAAAAAAAACTATAAATTTTTAAAACAAAACACAAAAAAAGAAATTCATGCCAATGCCAACTTGTAGTTATGGGGGATGGATTTTGTTTCTCACTGTAATTTTAGGTTTTGGTTTTCAAAAATGTCATGTTCATTTAAGGATGAAAAGCTGGGATTTGTAATAAAGGCATGGGTTAAAAGGGTGGGGCGGGGTTGGGGGAACTAAGCTGGTGTCTGTTTTTATTTTTAATTTTATTATTATTTTTATGCTGTATGTTGGATATTAATGTATTTGCAAAATGTAAATTGGTTCTCAATGTTTTTATTTACTTAATTTTTTTCGGGTAGGGGTTTGGGGGTGATTTGTGTTATTTTCCCTGAACATCAAAATAAAAAAAAAAAATTCAAAAAACGATTTAAGGATATATTTCAAATGCTTGTTCTTCTTGTGTCTATTTATAATAAAATATTAATAATAGTCTTATTATTATGCTTAAAGTAGTAAGACACATTTACAACAAAATTGATTTTTCCCTTTAGGTCCACCAGTTACCTATGCTACGGGTCTCCAACTTTTCAGTTCGAGGGCCACATTATATATTTTACAAATATTCACGTGCCGAAAAAAACCCAAATCAGAGTCTTACATCAGAGTCCCCATCACAGTCCCCCATTACACCAGAGGTTCTAACAGAGCCCCCCCTTACATCAAGGTTGCCATCAGAGTCCTCCCTTACATCAGGATCCCCATCAGAATTCACCTTTACATATTGGTCCCTATCAGAGTTTATCCTTACAGAATGGTCCCCATCAGAGTTCACCGTTACATAATGGTCTCCATCAGAGACCCCCATTATATCAAGGTCCCCATCAAAGTTCAACTTTGCATAATGGTCGCCATCAGAGACCCCATTGCATCAGGTTTCCCATCAGAGTTCACCCTTACATAATGGTCCCTATCAGATTTCATCCTTACCTAATGGTCCCCATCAGAGTTCACCCTGACATTATGGTTCCCATCAGAGTTCACCCTTACATAATGTTCTCCATCAGAGACCCCCATTACATCAGTGTCCTCATCAGAGTTAAACTTTGCATAATGGTCCCCCCATCAGAGACCCCCGTTACATCAGGATTCCCATAAGAGTTCACCCTTACATAATGGTCCCTCCCTATCAGAGTTCATCCTTACATAATGGTCCCCATCGAAGTTTACCCTTACATAATGGTCCCCATCAGAGTTCATCCTTACATGATGGTCTCCATCAGACTTCACCCTTAAATAATGGTCCCCATCAGAGCCCCCCATTACATCAGGGTCCCCATCAGAGTTTCCCCTTACATCAAGGTCCCCATCAGAGTCCCCCATTACAGCTGGGTTGCCATCAGAGTCCCTTGATGCACCAGGGTCTCCATCAGAGTTCACCCTTACATCATGATTCTCATCAGAGTCCCCCCTTACATCAGGGCTGCCATCAGAGATCCCCACTACATTAGAGTTCCCATCAGCATCCACCCTTACATTAGGGTTCCTATCAGAAGACCCCCTTACATCAGAAGCCTAGACTATAGATAGCCTCTGCTGAACTCATTGAGGATATGGCACCGACCCTGGCTAAGGGCAAAATGAAATCTCATAGTGGGCCAAATTTGGCCCACAGGCCATAGTTTGGAGGCCTAAATAATATTTTATACCAACTTATCCCCAAAAGCTCCACCTTTCAATGTCATACCCTACCAGTGCAAGCATTGTTGACATCACTGATGAAGGTCCCATGGCCAGCTCACATGGCAAGCACTTTGTTGTTGTTTGCTGTTGCACAGTGCTGCCACTCACAACCCCTGGAGGTGGAGCATGGAAGTGGCCTGAGATGCAGAGCTATGGGGCCCTGTGTGCCGGCACACAGAGCGTCAGTAGAACAGGGGTAGTCTCATCTAAGAGCATGCACGTAGGCATGGCTATGCTGGGACTCCAGGGCTCCTTTCAAGGCAGCATAGTCACCTGAAAAGCAGAAATACAGAACAGAAAAAAATCAATGGACCAGTTTGCAAAAATGGCAGCCTGCACAGAACAAGAGTCCAAAGAAAAGTAGAAGCGAGCCACTGGACTGGATCCTTTAGCAATGGGAAACAATTTCTTAGTTGAGCCTAATGGCTTGGGTTCGGCAGCTCTCCACCAAAATGAGGGGCGACCCAAGCTGAGAAATCCATGTGTAGTTGTGCCAAAAAAAAGGGCCAAACAACCATCTTCAGAGTCCAGAAGATTGTATTATATCCACAGATGGTAAAGATACAGCAAATGGTTTTCGGGGCTAGATAGTCCTCCTTAAATCAAATTAAAATTTTAAAAAATGTATCAAAGTGTCTAAAGCAGCAGTCCCCAACCTCCCGGGACCAAGGATCGATCTTGCGAAAGACAAGTCCACCGACAAGGGGTGCTCTGATAGGAGGAAGAAAGCAGAGTGGTGAGAGGGATGACCTTTATCGGTCTCCTGCTGCTCCTCGCTGTCCATATTAGCAGGCTGGGGGTGGAGAGAGGACACTACAGAGTTCCTTCAATAACTGTAACAGAGTTAGGCCTAGTTTAGACCAGCGGCAGTGCCAGTCTGCAATGGATCTCTTTCCAGAGGGTGATAGAAGAGCAGCTTCCAGGTGTTCAATGGGTAAAACTTTTTTTCCAAAGAAGGATTTTGCATGTAATTAGCACACCACAAGTGCTAGAACAAACATTTGGCTCATGGTTGCAGCATGGTCCCATTGACTCTAATGGGGGATACAATACAGATTGGCTGCAGCTGCTGATAGAGAAAAAATGTCCAATATGTCCCTTTGAGGCCCCATGCACACTGTATCTGATAAACGACCGTTTTTGGTCGTTTTGGCGTTTTTTTTAACAGCCCAAAAACGCCACTTTATGTTATCCTATGTGTCCATGCACACATGGACCTTAATTGTCGTTTATCAGCAGTGGTGTTTTTGGGCTGTTATCTGAACGCCCTGAATTGGCGTTCAAAAGTAGTTCTTTTGACCACAAAAAACGCCAGACGCCGATAAAGGCCACTAATCGCTCATAAACGCCGGTAAACTGTTTTTTTGCAGTCAATGGAAGCTAATGAAGGAAAAAAAAACGCCCAAAAACGCAGACGCCGATAAACGCCGGTAAATGCTGCTTACAAAACGTTGCAAAAGAACATTTTCTAAGCAGCGTCTCCTGCCCGACGCCGAGAGAGCCCAGATAGCGTCCAGTGTGCATGGAGCCTGATACAAGTCAATCAGTTAACTTCTATCAGGCAGAAACAACCTCAAAAGTTCCATCAGTGTATGGCCAACTTAAGTGTGACAGGTGGCGCCACCTGTCAAATTCAACATGCAGTGAAAAATTGGCTGCAGCTGCAGAATGTGTACTACCCCCTCTGACTGCATGTTATCTTTTAGTTCTTTTTTTGGCTGTTATTATTTTCCAAAGGGGGATTTTGCAGGTAATTACCACACTACATTTTGTCATTGACAGTGGATCTAAAATTAGCCTAACCAGAGAAAACATACCTGTGAAACCTAATTTTCCTATGTGCAATATAGTGGGTTTTAATAATACAGGCAATTCCACTGCTTGACAGGTGTGTAATGTGACATTTGAAGTACCTGGACTAGTGAAACCTAGCATTGATATTTGGTTTTGTCACAGTGAAGAGAACATTCTTCGCATTAATGTACTCAATAAACAAAAGTGAGTAATTGATTTAACTAATAAAATGATTTGGAAAGATCCATCTAGGCCCAAATCAGTGCTAATTTATCCCTCTGTATACAGTAATGTTGGTTCCATTACTAATACAGTTGTATGCAAAAGTTTAGGAACCCATGACAATCTCCATGACTGTCATTTATACATATTTGGGTTTTTGGATCAGCAATTTCATTTGATCTATCAAATAACTGAAGGACACAGTAATATTTCAGTAGTGAAATGAGGTTTATTGGATTAACAGAAAATGTGCAATAAGCATCAAAACGAAATTAGACAGGTGCATAAATTTGGGCACCCTTGTCATTTTGTTGATGTGAATACCTGTAACTACTTAGCACTGATTAATTGGACCACACAATTGGTTTGGTGAGCTCATTAAGCCTTGAACTTCATAGGCAGGTGCATCCAATCATGAGAAAAGGTATTTACGGTGGCCAATTGCAAGTTGTTGTTCTCTTTGACTCTCCTCTGAAGAGTGGCAACATGGGGGCCTCAAAACAACTCTCAAATGACCCGAAAACAAAGATTGTTCTACATTATGGTTTAGGGGAAGGCTACAAAAAGTTATCGCAGAGATATAAGCCGTCAGTGTCCACTGTGAGGAAGATATTGAGGAAATGGAAGACCACAGGCATAGTTCTTGTTAAGGCCAGAAGTGGCAGCCACATAAAATATTGGAGAGGCAAAGGCGAAGGATGGTGAGAATGGTCAAAACAGCCCACAGACCACCTCCAAAGATCTACAACATCAACTTTCTGCAGATGGTGTCACTGTGCATCGTTCAACAATTCAGCGCACTTTGCACAGGGAGAAGCTGTATGGGAGATGGGAAAGAAGCCTTTTCTGCACACAGCCACAAACTGAGTCCCTTGAGATATGCAAACGCACATTTGGACAAAGATTGAGTTATTTGGTCATAACAAGGGGCATTATGTATGGCGGCAAGAGAACGTTCCAAGAAAAACCCTTGCAACCCACAGTAAAATTTGGTGGAGGTTCCATCATGCTGTGGGGCTGTGTGGCCGGTGCCGGTACTGGGAATCTGGTTAAAGTTGAGGGTCGCATGGATTCCACTCAATATCAGCAGATTCTTGAGAATAATGTTGAGGAATCAGTCACAAAGTTGAAGTTAAGCTGGGGCTGGATATTTCAACAAGACAACGACCCAAAACACTGCTCAAAATCTACTCGGGCATTTATGCAGAGGAACAAGTACAATGTTCTGGAATGGCCATCTCAGTCTCCAGACCTGAATATCATTGAACATCTGTGGGGTGATTTGAAGCGGGCTGTCCATGCTCGGCCACCATCAAACCAAACTGAACTGGAGATGTTTTGTGAGGAGGAATGGTCCAAAATACATTCATCCAGAATCCAGACAATCATTACAGGCTATAGGAAGCATCTAGAGGCTGTTATTTCTGCTAAAGGAGGCTCTACTAAATATTGATGTGATTTTTCTGTTGGGGTGCCCAAATTTATGCACCTGTTTAATTTTGTTTTGATGCATATTGCGCATTTTCTGTTAATCCAATAAACCTCATTTCACTACTGAAATATTACTGTGTCCTTCAGTTATTTGATAGATCAAAATGAAATTGCTGATCCAAACACCCAAATATTTATAAATGACAATCATGGAAATTATCAGGGGTTCCTAAACTTTTGCATACAACTGTATGTCTGCAGAACAAAAATGGCCTGATACTGATGGTATGTGTGCTTTAAAGGAAGTGGTACAATGTTTTCCAAGTTTGTGGTCAAAGTTCAAAAATGACTTAGGAACTTTGAAAAATACTGAACTAAATATTGAGGCAAGAGATCCAGAACCTCTTAATCAATGTGAGTTACCACTAGAATCAATTGGTCCACTTTCTGCCATTATTCAAGAGTTTGTACAACTTGGAATTGTAGAGAAAGCACAATTAATGGTAAATACAGTTGTGTTCAAAAGTATTCAACCCCCAATGCTGTAAATGGTTTTAGGGAATTTCGTGTACATTTGTAATAGTATTCTGAATGAAATCCTACAAGGAATTCTTAAAGAACCATATGCAACTAAAATGACATCAATTAGTTTTGTAATACAGTAGTAAATGTTTCTTTTGTGAATTCTTCATTGACATAATTATTCAACCCCTTAAAGACTACCACTCTGAAGAACAGAGGTTCAATGAAGTGTTTTCAATCAGGCATTGAAAACACCTGTGGATATCAGGGAGCAGCAATAAAACATGGTGAGGTCAAGAGAATGGTCCAGGAAGACAAGAGAACAGGTGATTACTCTTCACAGGAAGGGCAATGGCTATAAGAAGATTGCAAAGATGTTAAACATACCAAGGACAAGAGAACAGAAGGACCTGGTAAGAGAACTGGAGTGGTACAAAATAACGACGAGGGACTATAGGTGTCCACAAAAGTTACGGACTAACTTTTGTGAAGTAACTTGGAGACAAGAAGTCTCACCATCAGAAATTCCCCAACTTATTAATACAGTTACTTCTTAAGTGTTTTCTTTGTAAATGATGACATAATGTTTTGATTAACTACAGTAAAATCAACGTATACCAAGAAATTCTTAAGGAACATCCTAAAGTAAGTCTTATGATAATGTTTACATGTGCTTTAAGGGATTTTGGTAAATGTCGTAACCCCCAACTT
>BLSH010517992.1:254540-274685 GCA_018402905.1 Glandirana rugosa | reverse complement strand
ATGGGAAGTCAAGAATAGACAAGTATCTATAAAATTAGAGGAATATTTGTTTAAATGCTGTTGGGATTAGTGTAATCTCAGTTATAATCATTAGTGTTTGTATGTATTTACATAATGTTGAATAAGTTGGTAACATGTGTTACTTTAACCACTTCAGCCCCGGAAGGATTTCACACTTTAGGACCAGAGCCCTTTTTGCGATTCGGCGATGCGTCGCTTTAACTGACAATTGCGCGGTCGTGCGACGTTGTACCCAAACAAAATTTGCGTCCTTTTTTCCCCACAAATAGAGCTTTCTTTTGGTGGTATTTGATCATCGCTGCGTCTTTTCTGATCGCCGCTATAAACAAAAGAAGAGCGACAATTTTGCAAAAAAACCCAAATTTCTTACTTTTTGCTAAAATACAAATCCAAAAAAAAAAATACAAAAAAAATTTTTTTTCATCAGTTTTGGCCGATTTATATTCTTCCTCATATTTGCGATAAAAAAAATCGCAATCGGCGTTTATTGATTGGTTTGCGCAAAAGTGGTCAGGTTTACGGATGATGAGAATTCATTTTTGGGGTTTTTATTTTTTACAAGTAATAGCAGCGATCTGCGATTTTTAGCGGTGCTGCGATATTGGGGCAGACATGTCGGATCATTTTGACACTTTTTTGGGACCATTGGCATTTATACAGCGATCAGTGCTATAAAAATGCACTGATTACTGTGTAAATGCCATTGGCAGTGAAGGGGTTAACCTGCAGGGGGCGCTCTAAGGGTTAACTGTGTTCCCTGGGCGTGTTCTAACTGTGTTTGGGCTGCCCTAGCTGGGGAAGGGAAGTGATCACAGCTTCCATGTAGAGGAAGCCTGTGATCACAGCCCTTCCCCCTCTCACAGAACGGAGGTCCGTGTTTACTTACACGGACCTACGTTCTTTCAGTGCTGGGGGGGCATCGCGGGTAGCCGGCGGCGATCGAGTCCGCGGCACCCGCTCCCTGGCCCTCCCTGAACACAGTGAGCGCGCGGGCTTGCAGCCGCCGTCGTATGACGGCGGTTTGCGATATCGAACCACTTTGTCGCCGTCAACCTGCGGTTGGCGGTCGGCAAGTGGTTAAGCAGACTTTTGGTTACATGACATTACATGATTAGCACATTACAGGACAAGAATAGTATGATACATGTGGGCTTGTCAATCAAAGTCCATATATGACTCTGATGAGTTAGTACCTCCCCTTGTATGAAATATTGCAGAAGTGAACATTAATGCGGCCATACAAGATTTTCAGCATTGTGAAGTTATGACGTCTACATGGAGCATAAAACACAAGACATCCATAATCAGGGGCACATTCACACATATACAGACACACACACTAGGTAAGATGACAGGCATATACACACAGGGGATCTATTCATATACTCTTTGACGAGTCGAAACAGCTGATTTCTCTCAGAAGCCCAATACTACGTCACTTTCTCTAGAGGTTTTGGAAAACGTACATTGCATTGAGAAGAAGCACATGGAAAGACACACATTACCGGAGCAGCCATGATTACAATCTAAATACATTTTTTAAGTATTGCTTCGTTTTCATATATTTTTACCTACACTGAACTGAACGATTATACTTTTTCCATTGTATTTATGATGTCAACTGTGTGACAATAAACTCACACTTTATTTTTAAGTCAGTCTGATTATCAATGCTTTTCATCCAGAAACACCTATGAAGATAACTAAAAATATTAGTTATCTTCAATATTTTTCAAAGTGCATTTGTGTGGTCAGGCACTGATGTTGGATGAGAAGGCCTGGCTTGCAGTCTCTGCTCTAATTCATCCTAAAGGTGTTCTATTGGGTTGAAGGCAAGACTGTGCAGACCAGTCAAGTTCCTCCACCCCAAACTCGCTCATCCATGTCTTTATGGACCTTGCTTTGTGCACTGGTGCACAGTCATGTTGGAACAAGAAGGGGCCATCCCCAAACTCTTCCCATAAAGTTGGGAGCATGAAATTGTCCAAAATGTCTTGGTATGCCGACGCCTTAAGAGTTCCCTTCACTGGAACTAAGGGGCCAAGCTCAACCCCTGAAAAACAACCCCACACCATAATCCCCCCTCCACCAAATGATGTGGACCACTGCACAAAGCAAGGTCCATAAAGACATGGATGAGCAAGTTTGTATTGGAGGAACTTGACTTGAATTCATCCCAAAGGTGTTCTGTCGGGTTGAGGTCAGGACTCTGTGCAGGCCAGTCAAGTTCCTCCACCCCAAACTCGCTCATCCATGTCTTTATGGACCTTGCTTTGTGCAGTGGTGCGCAGTCATGTTGGAACAGGAAGGGGCCATCCACAAACTGTTTCCACAAAGTTCGGAGCATGAAATTGTCCAAAATGTCTTGGTATGCTGATGCCTTAAGAGTTCCCTTCACTGGAATGAAGGGGCCATGCCCAACCCCTGAAAATCCAAGCCCAACCCCTGAAAAACAGCCCCACATCATAATCCCCCCTCAACCAAATGATTTGGACCAAAACACAAAGCAGCAAAGTCCTGACCTCAACCCGATAGAACACCTTTGGGATGAATTAGAGCGGAGAATGCGAGCCAGGCCTTCTCGTCCAACATCAGTGCCTAACCTCATAAATGCGCTTCTGAAAGAATGGTCAAACATTCCCATAGACACTCCTAAACCTTGTGGACAGCCTTCCCAGGAGAGTTGAAGCTGTTATAGCTGCAAAGGGTGGGCCAACTCAATATTGAACCCTATGGACCAAGACTGGGAAGAAGAGTTGAAGCTGTTATAGCTGCAAAGGGTAGGCCAACTCAATATTGAACCCTACGGACTAAGACTGGGATGCAATTAAAGTTTATGTGTGTGTAAAGGCAGGCGGCCCAATACTTTTGACAATATAGTGTATGTGTTTATTATGTGCATTTAACTGTTTGCCCAGTGATCAGCTTTGAGTCCAAGCGGGCCAATTCTGAAAGATCTTGTGGAAGCGTCTGCAAAGAGCCGTGGGTCGCTCTAGCAATTGGTGACTGTTTCTATGGAAACTATAGGAACTGCAGACATCTATGGTATTACGGTATTTAATGAGCAGCGCAAGGAACCGAGCACTAAATGCAAACTGCAATAATTCACAGCAGAATGTATGCACTTGGTGAACACAAAGATCGGAGATTTTATGAGCAGTGGACCTTTACATTGTATTGTAATCATTGTTTTATTCAATAAGCCCATCAGAGTAATAAAATATCTTATTGTGAGAGGGACAATGCTGTCATAGTGAATCCTACATTCATTTCAAAGTAGATGCAAACCTTATATGTGACCTCCGGCCTTCCCTTCAGTCTTGCACAGTTGTACCGGCTCCTCTACTGTACTGAAATGGCTTCACTGATTTCACTGCACACTGTGAGCTTCTCACAATGTGCATTAGAAGCTGCAGCCAGTCTGATAGAGCACGCTTCATTTCTTGTCATCATCTAGCCCAGGGGTCTCCAAACTTTCTAAACAAGGGGCCAGTTTACGGTCCTTCAGACTTTAAGGTTGGTGGACTGTGGTCATTGGGTGTAGAAAAGATCCTGACAGCTTGAAAACAAAATGCCCCATCGTTGGTGTCATTGGGAGGCATTGTGCCCCATCGTTGGTGTTAGTGGGAGGAATCGTGCCCCATCAATGGTGTCATTGGGAGGAATAGTGTCCCATCGTTGGTGTCAGTGGGAGGAATTGTGCCCTATTGTTAGGGTCATTGGGAGGAATTGTGGCCCATCGCTGGTGTCAGTGGGAGGAATAGTGCCCCATCATTGGTGTCAGTGGGAGGAATTGTGCCCCATCATTGGTGTCATTGGGAAGAATTGTGGCCCATCGTTGGTTTCACTGGGTCCAATTGTTGGGGTCATTGCGTCACATACCTGGTGGTGGAGTCTGACTTATGCAGTGGGCAACCTCTCTTACGACCCTGATTCGGGAACCCCTGGTAGAGTGAACAGGAGGCTTGGGAGTGCAGGAGGGCCGGACAGGGTCACTGATGGTGAAGTGCAGGTCCTCGATTAACTTGTGTAGCAGAAGCGTAGTGATGTAGGCCAGGTCGGTAGCAGGCTGGCGGTGCGGTACAGGAGGATCAGGCATAAGAATAGTCGGCACAGGCAGAGTTTGTAAACAGGCAGGCGTCAAAGTACAAGGGAGCAGGCAGAAGAGTGGTCGAGGAAGCCGGGGTCAGTGCAGGCGGAGAACAATAGCGGGGTCAGGAAAAGCCGGGTCACAGGAACAAACAATCAGGATAACAGGTCGCTTCAGGAACACACTAACGCTGTAGAAAGGACAGCACCGAGTGCAGGGTGCTAGCAGCTTAAATGGCCGTCTTTGGCGCCATTGCCAGCGCATACACGCGCGCATGCATAGGCGCGCATGGGCGTGCGCACAAGCTGCGAGCGCCCGTGCATAGGTCTGCCTATGGCCCCGGATGGTTCCTTACATTGCCCCCCCCCCCAAGGGTGCCCAAACGGGGTTCTCTGCTCAGGGTGCCTCTCCCAAAATGCTTCAATAAGCTCCTTGGCGTGGATATTATCTTCGGGTTCCCATGAGTTCTCTTTGGGGCCATGCCCTTTCCACTTGACTAGGAATTGGGTGACGCCTGCCCTCTTCCTGCACGCAAGAATAGTTTCTAGCTCAAATTCCTCCTCTCTGTCCACAAGAACTGGCCCTGGTGGAGCCGTCTTCCGTCCCAGAAAGAGATCCTGGATCACCGGTTTCAGTAGCGTGACATGGAACACCGGGTGGACACGCATGGATGAAGGAAGGGTTAGCTCATAAGCCACCCTATTGATTCTTCTCTTTATCGGGAAGGGTCCGATGAATCTTGGCCCCAACTTCTTGGAGGGGTAGAAGAGTTTCAAGTTTCTGGTTGCCAGCCAAACTCGGTAGCCAGGTTGTAGGTTCAAATCCCCTTGTTTCCCCTTGTCAAAGGCCCTTTAGTTAAGCTCTGGGACAGTGTTTCCTGTAGGAGACGGTTATTCTTTTCCAGGAATTCCGTGATGTTTAGTACTGCAGGTACGGTACTTTCTGGAATTACACTGGGTAGGAATGTCGGATGGTAGCCAAAATTCGCCCAGAATGGTGATTGTTTAGTAGCTGAATGTACCACATTGTTATAGGTAAATTCGGCTACTGGCAGTAGAGCGACCCGATCGTCCTGGGAGGAGGAATAACAGCGGTTACAGGGTTTGATTAGTCCTCTCTGGCTGGCCGTTCGTCAGCGGGTGGTAGGCAGGCGAAAATGACAATTCAATCCCTAAGGCCGAGTATACAGCCTTCCAGACTCGGGACGTAAACTGTACTCCACGATCGGAAACTATATTAGTGGGGATTCCGTGGAGATGGACAATTTCTTTTACAAAGGTCTTGGCAGTTTCCATCGCAGAGTGCGGAGTGCCCTTCATGGGTATGAAATGCGCCATTTTGGTGAGACGGTCCACGACCACAAAGATGGAGTTGAATCCGGCAGAAGGAGGTAATTCAACTATAAAATCCATGGATATGTGGGATCATGGGTGCTCAGGAATGGGAAGTGGGTGTAAAAGACCTCAGGCCTTGGTTCTGCTGGTTTTACTTCGGGCACAGACTGGACAGGCGCTGACGTATCTCTTGCAATCCTCTTCAGCTGAAGGCCACCAAAAAGAGCGTGACAGTAGTTCCAGAGTTTTGTGACTCCTGAAGTGCTCGGCCAGTTTGTGGTCGTGACAGAGATCTAAGATGGTCAGGCGCAACTCTTCAGGAATGAAGATTCTGTCGTAGTACCACCACAGCCCGTCCTTCAATATCAGTCGATGGTTGGGTGGCACAGTGGAGCTGGTTAGAGATCGCCTGACCCGAGACAATAGATCCTCCTGGGACAGCAAGAAGCTTTGGGAGGAAAGGATGGTGTCAGATCTCCAGATTCACAAAACATCCTGGACAGAGCATCCGGTTTAATATTCTTCTACCCCGGCCTGTAGGTAATAAGTAATTGGAATCTCGAGAAAAAGAGTGCCCATCGCGCCTGGCGGGGTTTTAGTCTTTTTGCAGTCCGTAAGTACTTGAGATTCTTGTGGTCGGTAAAAATCAGGACAGGATGTGCGGCTCTCTCCAGCAAGTATCGCCATTCCTCCAAAGCGGATTTAATTGCCAGTAGCTCTCGATCCCCTACATCATAGTTGACCTCTGGTGGCGAGAGCTTCCGGGAGAAAAAGGCAATGGGGTGTAGAGAAGCCTTGGGGCCTCGCCTCTGAGAAACAAGCACCCACCGCGGGTTCCGAGGCATCCACCTCTAGGATATAAGGCAGGGCTGGATACGGGTGCTCCAGGACAGGGGCAGAGGTGAATAGTCCTTTGAGAGTCATGAAGGCCTCCTGAGCCTCGGAGGACCACTGAAAGCGGGAGTTCTGCTTCGTAAGCTGAGTGATGGGGGCGATCACAGCGGAGAACCCCTTAATAAACCTTCTATAAAAATTTGCGAAGCCCACGAAACACTGGACCCCTTTCTTGTCTACTGGTGCGGGCCAATCCAGGATGGCAGAGACTTTTTGCGGGCCCATAGTGACTCCTGTGACGGAGATGATGAGGCCCAAAAAGGGAATACTAGGGCGCTCAAATGCACACTTTTCAGCTTTCGCGTAAAGTCCGTGCTGGCGCAAGCGCTCTAAGATGCACTGGACGTGTTTGCGGTGCTCCTCGAGAGTTGACAAGAAGATGAGGATGTCGTCCAGGTAAATTATAACAAACTGGTCCAGGTAGTCTCTGAACACGTCGTTTACCAGGTGCTGGAAGGTGGCCGGGGCGGCCCAAAGGGCATAACCAAATATTCGTAACGGCCAAACCTGGTTCTGAAGGCCATTTTCCATTCGTCACCCTCTCGGATGCGAATGAGGTTGTATGCCTCAGGGAGATCCAGCTTGGTGAAGATAGTAGCAGTGCCAGTTGCTGGAACAGCTCAGGCATCAAGGGCAATGGGTAGTGTTTTTTATCGTAATTTTGTTGAGATCACGATAGTCTATACATGGGCGAAGTTACCTGTCCTTTTTCTCAACAAAAAATATTGCCACCCGGCAGTGGACGTGGAAGACCGAATGAACCCCTTCTCCAAATTATCGTCCAGATAGGCCTTGAGGGCCTTTAGTTCTCTCTTGTAGAGCGGGTAGATCCTACCAAATGGTACTTCTGTACCTGGCAATAACACGATGGGGCAGTCATAGGCCCTGTGGGGTGGTAGCTTGTCTGCCCCCTTCTTGCAAAATACATCAAGATAGTCATGATACGCTGGAGGGACTGCATCACAAGTCTCCGGATCAGGAACAGAATCCAGACATAGGACGGAGGAATGAGACTCCTGGGCCTGCTGTAGGCAATGATGCCGGCAGTAAGAGGATGTGAACTGAATGTCCCCAGTAGACCAATTGATGTTGGGGCAGTGTGCCCGCAGCCATGGTAGGCCAAGGATGACGGGAAAAAGAGGGGGTGCAATGGTGTCCAGTATCAGATATTCGGAATGGCCAGTGACAGTCGTGGCAAGGAGGGGAATGGACTCATGGGTAACTGTACCCGACTTGATAGATCCGTCGGCCAGGCGGATGACCAATCTGGTGGGCCTTAGGCCAGAGGGGGATTAGATGTTGTGCTGCAAAAGACAAGTCCTTAAAACAGCTGCAGGCACATGAGTCGAGAATGGCTGGGACTTGGATGCTCCCTTCTGGGAGTTGTAGGCAAACAGGGAGAACCAGATGTGTAGCCTTGTCAGGCAGAGACAGGACTGCTCCCTCGGGGGAGAAGGAACGCTTGACTGGGCAAGAACTGACACCATATCCTTAGCCTCCACAATACAGACATAGGTTGTGAACCATGCGTCTGTGTTGCTCTTGGGGGGTGAGTGATGGAGGTAGGTGCCCAAAATGTGTGGGCTCTGGCTGATCTTCCGCAGACCTTTCGGCTCTGCGTTCCTGCAGGCGGCGGTCTACCAGGATGGCCAGGTTAATCAGGGTCTCAAGGGATTGGGGTGTCCCCACTCGGGCCAGTTCATCCTTCAGCGGCTCAGACAAGCCCAGCCGAAATTGGTAGCGGAGGGCTGTGTCATTCCATGCCGTGTCAGCGCTCCAGCGCCGGAACTCCTCAACGTAATCTTCCACCGTGCGGGAGCCTTGCTGGAGTGCATGGAGAGCTGCTTCGGCCATTGAGGCCTGGTGGGGATCCTGGTAGAGTAGTGCCATGGCCCAGAAGAACAGGTTCAGATCAGCCGTCTCAGGGCTTTCTGTTCCAGTAAGCGGTGGGCCCAAGCCTGGGATTCGTCCAACAAAAGGGATATCACCAGCCCCACTTTCGTGGTTTCTGAGGAGAAGGTGCGAGGTTGCAGTGCAAAATATAGTTCACAAGCACAGCGGAAGGCCCGAAACTTCCTACACTCTCCAGACAACCACTCGGGTAGCGGCACTTCAGGTTCAGTGGGAAGAGTGATGACAACACACCCCGCAGACTGGTCGAAACTTGATGCAGTGGACGCGGACAGTTCTTGAATTCTACTCTCCATTAGGATGTACCCCTTTTGTAAATCCTTCACCACTTGGGTTAGTCCAATCGGGTGGGCACATAGATCCTCCGTTGGAGAGGGTCCCTGTGCAGACTCAGACATGGCTGTCTGTTGCTGTCACGTACCTGGTGGTGGAGTCTGACTTATGCAGTGGGCAACCTCTCTTAAGACCCTGATTCGGGAACCCCTGGTAGAGTGAACAGGAGGCTCGGGAGTGCAGGGAGGCATGAGGGTTGGACTGGGTCACTGATGGTGAAGTGCAGGTCCTCGATGAACTCGTGCAGCAGAAGCGTAGTGATGCAGGCCGGGTCGGTAGCAGGCTGGCGGTGTGGTACAGGAGGATCAGGCAGAGGAATAGTCGGGCACAGGCAGAGTACAGGCAGGCGTCAAAGTACAAGGGAGCAGGCAGAAGAGTGGTCGAGGAAGCTGAGGTCAGTGTAGGCAGAGAACAATAGCAGAGTCAGGAAAAGACGGGTCACATGAACAATCAGTATAACAGGTGGCTTCAGGAACACACTAACGCTGTAGAACGGACAGCACCAAGTGCAGGGTGCTAGCAGCTTTAATGGCCTTCTTTGGCGCCATTGCCGGCGCATACGCGGGCGCACCCACGCATAGACGCGCACAAGCGTGTGCAAACGCGCAAGCACACGCTACGTGCACCCGCGCATAGGTCTGCCAATGGCCCCGGATGGTTCCTTACACATTAGGAGGAATTGTGCCCCGTCATTGGTGTAATTGGGCCCAATTGTTGGTGTCAGTGGGTCGTTTTGAGAAGTGGTGCCCCATTATTGGTGTCAGTGAGAGGAATTGTGTGCTATTGTTGGGGTCATTGGGAGGAATTGTGCCCCATTGTTGGTGTCATTGGGAGAGATTGTGCCCCATCGTTGGTTTCATTGGGCCCAAGTGTTGGTGTCATTGGGAGGAATGGTGCCCCATCGTTGGTGTCAGTGGGAGGAATTGTGCCCCATCATTGGGCCCAAGTTTTGGTGTCATTGGGAGGAAAAGTGCCCCATCATTAGTGTCAGTGGGAGAAATAGTGCCCCATCGTTGATGTCATTGGGAGGAATGGTGCCCCATCATTGGGCCCAAGTGTTGGCGTCATTGGGAGGAATTGTGCCCCATTGTTGATGTAAGTTGGAGGAATTGTGCCCCATCATTGGGCCCAATTGTTGGTGCCATTGTGAGGAATTTTGCCCCATTGTTGGTGTTAGAGAGAAAATTATGCCCCATTGTTGGTATCAGTGGATGAAATAGTGCCCCAAGTGCCAGATAAAAGCAAGCAAAGGGCCAAATTTGGCTCCTGGGCTGCAGTTTGGAGACCACTGATCTATCCCTTTCCTACCCAGCCTGACTGTCCCTGGCCCGCCCTTTTCATTCATTGGATTTCAGCCATGAAGAACTAGGGGAGGGTCTGCATGTAAATACAAATGCAAATACAGTGTGCCTAGGAATGCCCGCTCCTGTAGACTGACACCCACCCATAAACGCATTTTTGATATTTGCATAACTCCTCCCACTGCTTGCATCAGGGCTGAGGGCTCTTGAGAAGAGTACTGGGGAAAGGTGCTGGGATGTTTTCAGGAAGTTATGTACAGCACCCCACAAGTCCCTCCCACCAGCCATGATATGCCTGCATTATATAAATTAGCACAGAGACCCTGTAATGGTGAATAAAATAAAATTAAAGTGATTGTAAAGGTATTTTTTCCATGGTATACTAACCTGCCCTGTGCAATGGTTTTGCACGCAGCAGCCCCGATCCTCCTCTTCTCGGGTCCCCAGCCGAAACTCCTGGCCCCTCCCCCTTCCGAGTTTCCCCACAGCAAGCAGCTTGCTATGGGGGCATCAATGTGCCTGGTCCCAAGCCATGCTCTGCATGTCTATTGACACACACAGCAAGGTCCAGTCCTGCCCAGCGCTCACCCCTGATGTTAACCCCTCCCCAGCCAGTGTTATTAGTACAGTGACAGTGCATATTTTTAACACTGATCACTGTAATAATGTCACTGTCCCCAAAAAATGTCCAAAACGCCCATGTTAATGTCCAATTTGTATGCCGCAATATTGCAGTTCCGCTGATCGCCACCATTACTAGTAAAAAAAAAAGAAAAACATTTACATAAATATATGCCATAGTTTGTAGACGCTATAACTTTTGCACAAACCAATCAGTATACGCTTATTTGGTCCGTCATTGCAGGATCCCCAGAGGTTATTAAAATGGAATTTTCCTCCTTTTACCAAATTTCACGTCAGCATGCATCTTGTGTACCCATGACGTAGCGCAAGCTTCACTGATGCCCCCTGAGAAGGCAACGTCACTGCATAGCATTAAACTCATTTGTTGTTAAAAATAAAAACTTTCTCTCCGAGATCTCTGGGTAAGGCTTTTTTTTAACAGATGAGTCTAATGTCATACTGCGCATGCACGAGATGAGGTGCTAGGCGTTATGCCCACCAACTCGCACGTGCTCAGGACAACATACAATTTAAAATTTACGTAACGGCAGCAAGGACACCGGGTTTACCTTCACGTTTAAAAGCTCCAACGATTCTGTCTAGCGGGTGTACAGGACAACATGCATTTTCTAAAAGGCGGCAGTGGGGACACCGGGTTTACATGCTGCAAAAGGAACAGAAACAGCTGTTCAACCATTAAAGCAGAAGTACACTGCATCTGAGCACCACAAACCAAAAATGCTATTTACCTTTACATTACTATTACATTTAGATTACTATTACATTTTTAATATTCAAAATAAACTTGCCCATTCATGCTTTATTTTGCTAAGAAGTCACTTTGTAAAATAACCCCCTAGCATTTTTGGCCGTGGCCATCTTAAGTAAGGGCAGATGATTCATGTAGCAACAATAACGTCCTGAAATCCATCTGCTCTTAGCTCAGGCATACAGGCAGGACGGTGTGCTTAGCTCAGAAAACCTCTCCTCCCCTCCTGAAGACTTCTGGGATGTATGACATAATTTGCCTAGGCATGGAAACCAGGAAGTGCAGGTTTAGTGTCCTGCAAACTACTCCGGTAATGCTTTTATTTGCAATAGGTTATTGGCCATATGCTTCAACATAGCCGATAGTCTTTTCTTCTAGGATACACTATATGGCCAAACATTTGTGGACACCTATGTGAGCTTACTAGTCATCCCATTCCAGAACCATGGCCATTAGTATGGAGTTGCCCCCTTTTAAGGCTTTCTACAAGATTTTGGATGTTCAGTAGGAATGTATGCCTATTCAGCCAAAAGAGCATTTGTGAGGACAGATACTGATATGGGACAAGAACGCCTGGCTCGAAATATGTGTTCCATTTCAATGCAAAGGCATTCAATAGGGTTGAGGTCAGGACTATGTGCAGGCCATTCAAGTGCCTCCATACCAAGCTGATAAAACTATGTCTTTATGAATCTGAACACACATGCAAGATAATGGCACTGCAACCCAATCAGGGCCGGCAAGAACTCTACATTTCCATTCACCGTGCCAGACTTTCGGTCTCCACCCAGCAACACAAGAGTCCTTCCATGTAGATAAAGTCGGCAACCAGGTGAGGGTGAATAAGTTAGGGTCCTTTCACACTGGCTTTCTGATCAGGTCCCCCTGTCAGTTTTTCAGGTGGACCTGATCAGAGCCTCCATTCACTCCTATGGAGCGGCTGATGTCAGCGGTGACATGTCCCGCTGACACCCACTGTTATCCAATCTGCTGATCCTGTCTGTGAAAACCAGGTGGATGGAGACCCTATTTTGCATCCGTCTGGAGGATCGGGTGAAAACAGACAGGCGGTCCGCTTTCATCCCGTCTCCCCATAGAGGAGAGCGGGGCTCTGACAGGTCCGTCTCAGCACAGTGAGCGGAGACGGACCTGCCATCCACTGGATCAGCGGAGCGACCCCCCGCAGAGCAAGAAAAGTCAGCGTGAAAGGGCCCTAAGTATTGGCTCTGTTTGGAACATGTGTACTCCTTGGATGAAATAAAGAGACATTTTATTCATCCTTACCTGGTTGCTGACTACATGGAAGGACGCTATGAATCTAGCTTTGTACATGGTATTAGTGGAAGAGAAAAGGGCCTTAACCAAATAGTTGTTCCATTTCAATGCAAAGGAATTTAATAGGGTTGAAGTCAGGGCATTTTGCAGGCCACTTAAGTTCCGCCATACCTAGCTGGTTAAACCATGTCTTTATGAATCTGCCTTTGTGCATGGTCATGGAGAAATGGAAAAGGGCCTTCACCAAACTGTTGTCACATGGTTAGAAGCACAGAATCATTTAAAATGTCTTTTCAAAACCATGGCCATTATTATGTAGTTGGCCCCCTTTGTGGCTAAACCAGCTTCCACTCTTCTGGGAAGGCTTTCCACAAGATTTTGTATGGTCTGTGGGAATTTGTGCCCATTCATCTAAAACAGCACTTGCGAGGTCAGATACTGATCTGTGCAGGCCTCTCAAGTTCCTCCACACCCAACTAGTCAAACCATGTCTTTATGGCTTTGTGCACAATCATGGTGGAAAAGAAAAGGGCTTTTGCCAAACTGTTGCCACATGGTTAGAAGCCCACAGTCATCTAAAATGGCTTTGTATGATGTAGTATTAATAGTACCCTTCACTGGAAAAACCTGAACTCAATCATTTTGAGGGGTGTCCACACTTTTGACCATATAGGTAGGGGTGTGATGGTTGGGTGTCTACCCTGAGTGGGGTAAAATACATACACTTCATTACCATGGCCCTTACAACTAAAGGCGATATAGTAACCCCTAGCCTCAACCCTCTCCCCTAAGCTAAATCCCAAAACCATACCCCCTACCCCTTTCCCCTTGATTTTAATGGGCAAAAAGTCCCCCTAGTAATGTGCACAGCAAACAAACTCATAGCTCAGGATAACCCTTCTTACAACCAGCATTCTTCTTTTTGAAGTAAGCAGTTGCAAAAGCAAAGTATGGACTTGTGCCCATCCTAGCCCTCCCTGCCCATCCCTAAGACCTTTAAAAATATCCTCACATACAGTATGTAACATAATCTAAAGATTCTGAGAATCTGGAGAAATCTCTGTGGGCAAGGGACAAGGTCAAAGCGCAATATTGGATGCCCATGTTCTTTGGGCCCTCAGACAGCACAGCATTAAAAACAGGAATGTGGGCTGAGGAACATTTCCAAAAATCACTGTCTGTGGTCACAGTTTGCCATGCCATCCAAAAATGCAAGGTAAAGCTCTAGCATGCAAAGAAGAAAACAAATCTTAACATGATCCAGGAACGCCGCCGTCTTCTCTGGACTAAAGATCATTTAAAATGGTCTGTTGCAAAGTGTAAAACTGTTCTGTGGTCAGACAAATCGAAATTTGAAATTCTTTTTGGCAACCATGGGAGCTGTTTCCTCCGGACTAAAGAGTAGAGGGAACTTTCGGCTTATTATCAGTGCTGAGTTCAAAAGCTGGCATCTCTGATGGTATGGGGGTGCATTAGTGCGTATGGAATGGGCAGCTTGCACATCTGGAAAGTCACCATCAATGCTGAAAGATACTGTATATCCAGGTTTTAGAGCAGCATATGTTGAGGAAAGAATGGAACATCATTCCTCTCCCAAAACTCCAGCAACTGGTCTCTTCAGTTCCCAGACATTTACAGAGTGTTGTTAAAAGAAGTGGAGAGGCTACACCGTGGTAAACATGGCTTTGTCCCAACTTCTTTGTACTTTGCCAGCTTTTTGTTGCCCTGTCCCAACTTTCTCAAGATGTGTTGCTGCCGTCAATTTCAAAATAACCTTATTTTCTCTTAAAATGGTACATTTTCTCAGTTTACACATTTGATATGTTTTCTATTGTGAGTAAAAAAGGGATTTTATTAAAACTTACTGTAAAATCCTTTTCTCCGAGTTCACTGACAGACGCAGCTTATATGACATGTGGGGTTTATGCTTGTCCCAGTAGGAGTTAACTAGGCAGGGAAAAGAAACAGCTGGCCCCTCCCATGGGAGCCGTCCTCTCTTCCTACATAAACCCCCTCATAGCATAGCTCTTCAGTTCGTACACAAGCCGTACAAAAACAGAGCACAGAGGGGTGGGTGCTGCGTCTGTCAGTGAACTCGGAGAAAAGGATTTTACGGTAAGTTTTAATAAAATCCCTTTTTCTCCTATCGTTCACTGACAGACGCAGCACATATGACATGTGGGGACGTCCCCAAGCTGTGTCAAAAAGAGGGGTGGGTAAACGCTAACAACAGTACCCAACTGAACCTCTAAGGAGGCACCAGACGCGCCTACACTGCCGCCTGCAAAACTTTGCGGCCAAAAGCAGCATCCGAAGATGCAAACACATCAACTTTATAAAACTTAGTGAAAGTGTGAACCGAGGCCCAAGTGGCCGCCTTGCACACCTGTGACACCAAAGCCTGGTGTCTGAAAGCCCAGGAAGTGCTAACAGCCCAGGTAGAATGAGCCGTGACCGGAAAAGGGGGGACCTTGCCCCGAACAGAATACGCATGGGTCACGGTCTGTCTGATCCGACGAGAAATCATAGCCGACGAGGCCGCCAACCCTTTGCGCGGGCCTTCAGGCAATACAAACAAAGCATCAGCTTGTCGAAAAGAAGCTGTAGCAGCCAAGTACACTCGTAAGGCCCTCACTACGTCCAAAGCATGCAACTCAAACTCCTTTGGGTGCGATGGACGAGGGCACAATGAAGGAAGAACAATATCTTCATTAATGTGAAAGGATGAAACCACCTTCAGAAGGAAGGAAGGAGAAGGTCGCAAGATCGCCTTATCCCTATGTATGACTAAGCAGGGAGACCTGCACGATAGTGCTGACAATTCTGGCGGAAGTGATGGCAACTAAAAAGGCCACCTTCTGCGACAGCAATGACAAAGGAATCTCCCTGATATTCTCATAAAGCGGTTTCTGAAGAACAGAAAGCACCAAATTCAGATCCCACGGAGCCATTGGAACCTTTACCCGAGGAACCACATGTCGCACACCTTGTACAAAGGTACGTATCAACGAATGCGAAGCTAAAGGTCTATGAAAGAGAATCGCCAGAGCCGATATCTGGCCCTTGAGAGTACTCAAAGCCAGTTTTTTGTTCAGGCCCTGTTGTAAAAAAGTCAGGACCCTGGACGCGACATAAGAGTGAGGGTTATGGCCCTTCGCCTCGCACCAAGTAATATAAGCCTTCCAGGTGCGGTGATAAATCTTGCGAGAAGTACACTTGCGAGCTTTTAACAAAGTAGGGATCACGGAGTCGGCGACTCCCCTGTCTCTCAGCACCTGGGACTCAATAGCCAAGCCGTCAAAGCCTGCGAGGGTAAAGCAGGGTGCAAGATGGGTCCCTGAGACAGAAGATCGTCTCGCAGCGGGAGCCGCCAAGGGGCGTCTGCCACCATTTGCACCACGTCGGCGTACCAAGTGTGCCGAGGCCAATCTGGAGCCACCAGTATTAATGGTATCCTCTCCGCCATCATCCTGCGTATCAATCGCGGAAGCAGTTTTATAGGAGGGAAGGCGTACAGAAGACGATAACGGCCCCAGGGGGCCACCAGAGCGTCCGTGGCCACTGCCAATGGATCCTTCGTTCTGGACACAAAGGTTTCCACCTTGTGATTGACCCAGGACGCCATGAGATCCACGTCCGGCGTCCCCCATCTGCGGCAAATTTGGTTGAACACCTCCGGGTGGAGAGACCACTCTCCGTGGTCCAGCGTTTGGCGACTTAGAAAGTCCGCCTGCCAGTTCTCCACACCCGGAATGTAAATGGCTGAGATTGCCGGAACATGACCTTCTGCCCAACGTAGTATCAGAGCTGCCTCCGCCGCAGCTGCTGGACTCTTTGTGCCGCCCTGATGGTTCACATACGCCACTACTGTGGCATTGTCCGATTGAATTTGAATCGGATGACCCTGCAATCTCACTGTCCAGTGAAAAAGGCACAATCTGACTGCTCTCAGCTCCAGAACGTTGATGGGGAGGCAAGCTTCCTGTGCTGACCAACGGCCCTGGGCAGATAGCTGCCCCAGGATCCCTCCCCAGCCTGAAAGACTGGCATCCGTGGTGATGATCACCCACTGAAGGGGCAGGAACGACTTCCCCTGAATCAGGGCCGAGTCCCGAAGCCACCAGTTCAGAGACGCCCTGGTCTGGGAGCTCAGACGGATCAGAAGGTCCAATGACCGAGGGGACCTGTCCCACCGAGGCCAGAATTGCTTGCTGAAGGAGACGAGTGTGACTCTGGGCGAATGGTATTGCCACGAACAACGAGACCATGAGCCCCAACACCAGCATACAGAACTGTAATGAAGATCAACGGTGCGACAGGAGAGTTCGCACTGCCGACTGCAGAGACAGCAACTTGGCCGGAGGGAGGAACACCTTCGCCTGCACTGTGTCTAGAATTAGACCCAGATACTCCAGGCGACAGGATGGAGAGACCGACGACTTCTGCAGGTTGATCAACCGGCTGAAGTCCTGCAGTGAGGTCATTGTGATTCCCACAATCTCCTCCAGAACCGAGGCGGACTCCGCTCGCAAGAGCAGGTTGTCTAGGGAGGCTACTACCGCAATGCCTCTCTGTCGTAGCAACGCCAACACCGGAGCTAGCAGTTTTGTGAAAACTAGGGGTGCTGAGGCCAGACCGAAGGGGAGTGCCACAAATTGAAAATGGAGGTCTCCCACCGCAAAGCGTAGGAAGCGCTGATGTCGTGGATGAATGGATACATGGAGGTATGCATCCGTGATGTCCAGAGACGCCAGAAATTCCCCCTGATGAAGGGCGGCCATGACCGAGCGGATAGAATCCATCCGGAATTTCCGCGCCCTGACATACCGGTTCAGGGCCTTCAGGTCCAGTACGGGCCGAACCCCCCCTTTTTTTGGGAACCACGAATAGATTTGAGTAGAATCCTCGAAACTTCTCTACTGGGGGCACTGGCACGATCACCCCCTGGTCTGAGAGTGCTTGTACAGCCCCAAAGAGAGCCTCCCGGCGTTCCTGCGGGAGCCCTAAATTTGATGGGAAGAACCTGTCTGGGGGTAGAGAACTGAACTCTATCCTGTACCCAGTGGACACCACTTCCCGGACCCAGCAGTCGGAAACGTGAGCCAGCCACCAGTCTGCGAACCCCAGAAGACGCCCCCCCACCCGAAAACCGGGTGGGGGCAACCCATCAGGCTGAGGAGGACTTGTCCTCCGCCTTTTCGGTCTTGCGCTGCCACTGCCGTCTTCCGGCCCCTGCAGCGACCTTACCGGGGCGGGTCCCTTTACCTGCTGTGCCCGGGGCGCGAAAAAACTTCGTCTGACCCGAAGGAGGGGGCCCGTCTACGGCGAAACTCACGCCTGCGGGGCTCTGGAAGGAAGGTACTCTTACCTCCTGTGAAGTCCTTAATAATTTCATCCAAACGTGGACCAAATAGACTTCCACCCTGAAAAGGGAGGTCAGCAAGACCTTTTTTGGAAGCGTGGTCACCGGACCAAGAACGCAACCAAAGTATCCGTCTGAGTATGACGGCAAATATCATTATTCTGAATAACATTGGCAGTAAATCAACGGCCGCATCACAAAGGTACTTAAAACCTTGGAGCAAAAACTCAGCGTTCTGCGGCGCATCCATCAAGCGACCGCCTTCCAGGTCCTTCAGGAGCTTGCTATCGGTGGGTCCACTACAGGCGACTCCCATTTTTTCAAAAAGCTTTCCTCAAAGGGATAGCGAGCAGCGAACCGTTTTGACAGCGAAGAAGAGTGCTGTGGACGCTGCCATTCACGATAAAGAAAATGATCAAAAAAGTCATTGTAGGGATAAGCCTTGGGGGCCCTAGGGGGCCTAGAGGACCCCCACACACACGCAGCAGACTGCAATTCACCATCCTGACCCAGCTGCAGCTTAGTGTGAATGGCAGCGATAATGGTAGCAACCAACGCTTTCTCGCGTGCAGCTGCCGCCCCCTGATCCCCTTCGCCGTCCGATGGGCCCAGTTCTGAGACCCCTGAGGCCACTTCCGGCTCAGAATCCTCCCCTGATGAATAAAGAGGAGGAGGGGGGCGCTTCTTGGGGGCCTGTAGGGTGACCTCCGCCCGGGGGAGAAATTCGCTAAAGACCGCCCGCAGCTGGTCCAAAAAAGCCCCTTGTGCAGATTGCGCAGCCGCTGATGCCTCCTCAGCAGGGTCAGCAGTGTAATCTGCCATCGCTTTCCCCCAGAAAAACACTCTTAGTGACACACAGGGGACTAAGGAGAATGAGGCACCCCCACACCACCGCCCACAGTGCACCAGGAAAACCAGGAGGACTGCACCCACTGCCACCAGCACCCACAGGGAGCCCAGCTATACTTGCTGTTCCGCTGCCTTTAACTTCTGGATGTATCGTCAGAGAGCCGCGCCGCCGGATCACTGTTCCACAGAGAAGGAAAAAAAAAAAAAAGCTGCATGACACGTGTATTGCAGAGGTATGCAGTCAAAATGGCCGCCGTTAAACACTAGAGGCCAAAAGACACCTTCAGGGAACGTGCAGTACCACAAACGGCCGCTCTGAGCGCTAGAGGGAAAGCCTCATAGGCCCAAGATGTCTGTGGCTACGGCAAAATGGCGGCGGTCCGCCGCAAAATGGCGGCTGCTCGCCGCATGCCGGTGAAAAAACGAAACGAACGGCCAAGACGATCGGTGCGATGCGGGGGGGAAGGGTGTGAACGGGAGCTCCACGCGTCCCACCAGCGGCTACCCAGCAAGGAAAAAAAATTTTTTTTTATATGCGGCCGTCGGTCCCCCTTTCCGCCCCTAAAAGGGGGGGAAAGGCAAGAACTCTCACTCCCCACTCCGACGAGCGCCGTGGGTAGCCACCCAGTCGCAGACCTTCCGCCCCCTCTTGGGCAGTATGCTGCAGGCCAGAAAATCGCCCTTGCCAAATCGCATCCGGGGCTGTGCGCAAGGGGGGGTCACCCCAGGCCGTCCGCACGGAACGGGCACGATGCGGCGGGTCCCCATACGTCGGGACTGGCTCGCATCGGTTGGCCAGGTCTGGGAAAGTACAGGGCCCAAGGACCCTCTATGCCCCGACCGGCTTCTTGATAGCAGATCAAGTCTTGATAGAAGTCAAATAAAAGAAAACTTAAAATAAAAAATGGTCACAAACAGGACCACAAATTCCCCTAAAGGGAAGCCAGGTCAACTCCTTGCAAACTAGGCATAAGAACTGAAGAGCTATGCTATGAGGGGGTTAATGTAGGAAGAGAGGACGGACCCCCATGGGAGGGGCCAGCTGTTTCTTTTCCCTGCCTAGTTAACTCCTAGTGGGACAAGCATAAACCCCACATGTCATATGAGCTGCGTCTGTCAGTGAACGATAGGAGAAATATGGGTTTATGAGATTTGCAAATCATTGCATTCTGTTTTCACGTAGCTTTTACACAGCGACCCAACTTTTTTGAGTTTATATAAATAAAAACAGTCAGGAGATCGATTTGGATAGAGAAGAACTCAAGGGGGTAAATAAGGTTCAGGAGGGCAGTCTTTTCAATATGAAACCAAAATCAAGAACACGGGGACATGACCTCAAACTAACTGGGGGGAAGTTCAAAACTAATCTTTAGAAAGTATTA
>BLSH010517992.1:199116-209211 GCA_018402905.1 Glandirana rugosa | reverse complement strand
CAGCTTTGCTGCTCTCTGCTTGTGCAGGGTGACTGGTCTTGTCTCCGCCCCCTCCTGTAGTTTCCTGTAGTAGGTGGAGCCTGCTGGGCCCCTCCCACAGCTTTGCTGCTCTCTGCTTGTGCAGGGTGACTGGTCTTGTCTCCGCCCCCTCCTGTAGTTTCCTGTAGTGGGTGGAGCCTGCTGGGCCCCTCCCACAGCTTTGCTGCTCTCTGTAGTGTAGGGTGGCTGGTCTTGTCTCCACCCCCTCCCACAGCTCAGCTTTCTGCCCAGGATAGTGATGATGTCACTGCTACTTTTATAAGGTAATATCTAAGTTTGCAAAGGCATATAGTGCACACAAAGTGAATTTATATCCATTTCAATAAACGTTTTTTGCGCCCAGAGTTTACCTTTAATATCCCTACAAACCGATGTATAATCTACAAAGATCGCCAATAATAAACGAAGACGCCTGGAAATATTCTAGAATAAATCTACATATATTTAAACCCGCTTCTCTCATCTTCAGAGATCCTGAGTCACTCAAGCTGTTCGGGGCTGACAATGGGTCCTAAGGGTCAAAGGAACTCAAACTGACCACGCTAGCATTCCTCAGTGCTTAGTGTGGTCAGAGAACAACAGGAAGACAGTAAGAGTCTTTTGATCAACCTGACTGGCAGGATCACCAGGTGCCTCCCAGTTACCCAAAGGAATGGAAGTGGAATGCCATGCAGCACTGGGGCCCCTGCTGCTCTCAATTAAATCCTGTGAGTTGAGAGCCGGGGCGGGGCTGAGCCTCGTTTTGTGTGTCTATGGATGCACACAGCCTGGCTCAGCAGTGAGCCCATCCCCCATGTGCACCCCATAGGAAGTGGCTTCCTATGGTGGTGCACGGAGGAGAGGAGGAGCCAAGAGCGCCTGCAGAGGACCCCAGAAGAGGAGGATCAGGACCCCTCTGTGCAATACCAGGTACGTATAACATATTTATTATTTTAAAAAATATATATTTTGGCCTTTACAACCCCTGTGAGCAGAGAGCTGAGCCTCGTTTTGTGTGTCTATGGATGCACACAGCCCGGCCCAGCAGATCTGGCCAGTAATACACCTCCTGTATTAGAGCGCCCCCACTCTGGATGAAGGAGCACAGGGGGCACAGCAGACGGCAGCATTGTTAGTCTGGGGGGAGTGGAGTGTTAGATGTACTAGCAGACTTAAATACACTAACACATTGAAGCCAAACTCTAGCTCACACTTTATAATCAGTTATAGCAAAGAGGTTTTTTTTTCCCTTTTGGGATAAAGGTTTTCTATAAATAAATAAAAGCTGATTATTGTAAGCATCCCTGTCAGTGGTAAATTGTCTCGTTCTTGTAACTGCAAGAGAGCTTGTTCTTTTGAAAAACAACAGACTTCCTGGCTGGATCACAAGATGCAAATAAAAAATAGTAAGGCTAAAAAAAAAAAAGGAATGCAGCCGTCACAACTAAGAATTGGTAAGCTGCAATATATTACATTTACTTATGGAGCAAAACATCCACTAGATGGAACCAAAGATCTTTAGGCTCCATGCACACTGGACCCTATCTGGGCTCTCTCGGCATCGGGCAGGAGACGCTGCTTAGAAAACGTTATTTTGCAGCGTTTTGTAAGCAGCCTTTATCGGCGTCTGCGTTTTTGGGGGGTTTTTATTTTCTTCATTTGCTTCCATTGACTGCAAAAAATGCCAGACGCCGATAAACAGCCGTTTAACTGCGTTTATGAGCGTTTAGCGGCGTTTATCAGCGTTTATCGTTTTTTGTGGTCAAAAGGACAATTTTTGAACGCCAATTCAGGGCGCTCAGATAACAGCCCAAAAACGCCACTGCCGATAAAAGACAATAAACGACCATGTGTGCATGGACACATAGGATAAAATAATGCCCTTTATGTTTTTTATCAAATTAAGTGTTTCTCAATGTTAAATAATACCGCATCCCCATGGTGTTCAGTAGGGTTGAGGTCACTTTGACCTTCCAAGGCCGAAAATGGCCTTGGGAGGTCAAAATCGCACTTAGGGGCCTGGGAGGCCGAAAATGATCCCGGGAGGTCAAAATCGCATTGGCGGCCTGGGAGGCCGAAAAGGGCATCGGGAGGTCAAAATCGCACTGCTGGGCCTGGGAGGCCGAAAATGGCCTTAGGAGGTGAAAACCGCACTGCCAGGCCTGGGAGGCCAGAAATGGTCCCGGGAGGTCAAAATTGCACTGTCGGGCCTGGGAGGCCAGAAATGGTCCCAGG
Source organism: Glandirana rugosa (assembly GCA_018402905.1). Lineage (NCBI taxonomy): Eukaryota > Metazoa > Chordata > Amphibia > Anura > Ranidae > Glandirana > Glandirana rugosa. Next base: position 206,958 of record BLSH010517992.1, on the reverse strand, counting down.
AGGTCAAAATCGCACTGCCGGGACTAATAGGCCGAAAATGGTCCTGGAAGGTCAAAATCACACTGCCGGGCCTGGGAGGCTGAAAATGACCCCAGGAAGTTAAAATCGCGCTGCTGGGCCTGGGAGCCCTAAAATGGTCCTGTGAGGTCAAAATCGCACTGCTGCGCCTGGGAGGCCGAAAATGGTCCCAGGAGTTCAAAATCGCACTGCTGGGCCCGGGAGCCCGAAAATGGTCCTGGGAGGTCAAAACCGCACTGCCGGGCTTGGGAGCCTGAAAATGGCCCTGGGAGGTTCAAATCACACTGCAGGGCCTAGGAGGCCAAAAATGGCCTTGGGACGTCAAATTCGCACTGCCGGGCCAAGGAGCCCAAAAATGGCCTTGGGAGGTTCAAATCGCAGTGTAGGGCAAAGGAGGCCAAAAATGGTCCCGGGGGGTCAAAATCACACTGCTGGTCCTGAGAGGCCGAAAATGGCCTTGGGAGGATCGCACTGCCGGGCCTGGGAAGCCGAAAATGGTCCTGGGGGGTCAAAATCGCACTGCCGGGCCTGGGAAGCCGAAAATGGTCCCGGGGGTCAAAATCGCACTGCCAGGCCTGAAAGGCCGAAAATGGTCCTGGGGGGGGGGGTCAAAATCGCACTGCTGGGCCTGAGAGGCTGAAAATGGCCATGGAAGATCAAAATTTCACTGCCAGGCCAGGGAGGCCGAAAATGGCATTGGGAGGTTCAAATCGCCCTTCCGGGCCTGGGAGGCCGAAAATGGTCCCGGGGGTCAAAATCGCACTGCCAGGCCTGAAAGGCCGAAAATGGTCCTGGGGGAGGTCAAAATCGTACTGCCAGGCCTCAGAGGCTGAAAATGCCCATGGAAGATCAAAATTTCACTGCCAGGCCAGGGAGGCCGAAAATGGTCCTGGGAGGTCAAAATCGCACTGTCGGGCCTGGGAGTCCGAAAATGGTCCCGGGGGGTCAAAATCGCACTGCCGGGCCTGGTCCAAAAATGGCCATGGAAGGTAAAAATTGCACTGCCGGGCTTTGGAGGCAGTAAATGGCCTTGGGAGGTTTCAATCGCACTGAAGGGCCTAGGAGGCCAAAAATGGCCTCGGAAGGTCAAAATTGCACTGTGCCGGGCTTGGGAGGCCGCAAATAGTCCCAGGAGGTCAAAATCGCATTGGCGGGCCTGGGAGGCCGAAAATGGCGTTGGGAGGTGAAAATCGCACTGCCGGGCCTGGGAGGCTGAAAAATGACCTAGGAAGGTCAAAATCGCACTGTCAAGCCCCTGAGGCCAAAAATGGCCGCAGGAGGTTAAAATCGGGCTGCCAGGCCGAAAATGGCCTCGGGAGGTCAAAATCGCACTCTGCCTGGCTTGAGAGGCCACAAATGGTCCCGGGAAGATAAAATCACACTGCCCGGCCTAGGAGGCCGACAATGGTGCCGGGAGGTCAAAATCGCATTGGTGGGTCTGGGAGGCCGAAAATGGCGTTGTGAGGTCACAATCGCACTACCGGGCCTGGGAGGCCCAAAATGGCCTAAGGAGGTGAAAATCGCACTGCTGGGCCTGGGAGGCTGAAAAATGACCTCGGGAGGTCAAAATCGTACTGCCAAGTCCCTGAGGCCGAAAATGGCCTCAGGAGGTCAAAATCGGACTGCCAGGCCTGGGAGGCCAAAAATGGTCCTGGGAGGTATAAATCGCACTGCCAGGCATGGGAGGCTGAAAATGGTCCAGGGAGATCAAAATCGCACTGCTAGGCATGGGAGGCTGAAAATGGCCTCAGGAGAACAAAATCGCACTGCTGCGCCTGGGAGGCTGAAAATGGCAGCAGGAAGCAAAAATCGCACTGCCGGGCCTGAGAGGCCGAAAATGGTCCCAGGAGGTCAAAATCGCACTGCCGGACCTGAGAGGCCGAAAATGGTCCCTGGAGGTCAAAATCGCACTCCCGGCCTGGGAAACCGAAAATAGTCTAGAGAGGTTAAAATTGCACTGCTGGGCCTAGGAGGCCGAAAATGGTCCTGGTAGGTCAAAATCGCACTGCTGGGCCTGGGAGGCCGAAAATGGGCCCATGAGGTCAAAATCTCACTGTTGGGCCTGGGAGGCCGAAAATAGCCTTGGGAGGTCAAAATTGCACTGCCGGACCTGGGAGGCTGCAAATGCTCCTGGGAGGTCAAAATCACACTGCCTGCTAGGCCTGGGAGGTCAAAAATGGCCTTGGGAGGTTCAAATCGCACTGCAGGGCCTGGGAGGCCAAAAATGGTCCCGGGAGGTCAAAATCGTACTGTCAGACCTGGGAGGCCAAAAATGGACTGGGAAAGTCAAAATCGCACTGCCGGGCCTAGGAGGCCGAAAATGGTCCCGGGAGGTCAAAATCTCACTGCCGGGCCTGGGAGGATGAAAATGGCCCCGGGAAGTCAAAATCGCACTGCCAGGCCTGGGAGGCCGAAAATAGCCTTGGGAGGTCAAAATCGCACTGCCGGGCCAGGAAGGCTGCAAATGGTCCTGGGAGGTCAAAATCACACTTCCGGGCCTGGGAGGCCGAAAATGGCCTTGGGAGGTTCAAATCGCAGTGCAGGGCCTAGGAGGCCGAAAATGGTCCTGGGATGACTAAATCGCACTGCCCGGCCTGGGATGTTGAAAATGGTGCCGGGAGGTCAAAATCGCATTGGCAGGCCTAGGAGGCCTAAAATGGCGTTGGGAGGTCAAAATTGCACTGCTGGGCCTGGGAAGCCAAAAATGGCCTTAGGAGGTGAAAATCGTACTGCCGAGCCTGGAAGGCTGAAAAATGACCTCGGGGGGCCAAAAACGCACTGCCAAGCCCCTGAGGCCGAAAATGGCCTCAGGAGGTCAAAATCGGACTGCCAGGCCTGGGAGGCTGGAAATGGTCCAGGGAGATCAAAATGGCCTCAGGAGAACAAAATCACACTGCCGGGCCTGGGAGGCCGAAAATGGTCCCAGGAGGTCAAAATCGCACTCCCGGCCTGGGGAGGTTAACCACTTCAATACCGAGCACTTAGAACACTTCCCACCCAGACCAATTTTCAGCTTTCAGTGCTGTTGCGCTTTGAATGAGAATTGCGCGGCCGTGCGACACTGCACCCAAACATGATTTTTATCATTTTGTTCCCACAAATAGAGCTTTCTTTTGGTGGCATTTGATCGCATCTGCGTTTTTAATTTTTTGTGCTATAAATAAAAAAAGACCGACAATTTTGAAAAAAAAATAGTTTTTCTTTGTTTCTGTCACAAAACTTTGTTAAAAAGTACATTTTCAGGCACTGATGTGGCTACACTGATGAGGCTAGACTGACAGGCACTGAGGAGGCAGTACAGATTGGCACTGATGAGGTGGCACTGATAAGGTTGCACTGATGATGGGGCACATATGCAGCACCGATGGGCAGGGCCGCTGATAAGCCAGTAGAACTGGCCCTGTTGTACCGGGCCCAGCCAACAGGGGGGCCCGGCCAATCTGAATAGAGTGTGTGCAGTCTGCAGAAGAAAAAAAAAGTCTTTCTCCAGGCAGCATCAGCTGTTGTCTCTACACTCACGTTCTCCAGCTCTCACAGCCCCTCCTCCTCCCTCCCAGATGAAAGACAGACGATGGCCACTCTGCTTCTCTCCAAAGAATCCCCTCCCAGGTGGGCGGTAGCAGAACTGCCTCCAGCCCAGCACACTCCTCTGTGACTGGAGGTGAGTGAGTGGGTGGAGGGGGGAGGAGCCAGCAGGCACAGTACAGGAATGGCATGGATCTTCAGTGGAATAAGGTAATAGACCACAGGTGTCAAACACAAGGCCCGGGGGCCAAATCCGGCCCTCGGGGTCATTTCATCTCCACCACCTCTGTCTCAGCAGTCGGCCGCAGAGTGGATACAGAACTCCTTTAGATCCTGCTCCTCTGTGCAGCTGCAGCACCGCCTCATCTTCACCTCCCCTGGTCTCAGCATTCAGAAGACTCCAGGTCTCCTCTGGTCCTCCTCCAAACCCTGCACTTTCTGCTTCTCAGCTCTGCCCCTACTGTGATTGAAGGAAGGGTGGGGGACCCTTGACTTCTGATGGTGGGGGGAGCTCTTGGCATCTGATGTAAGGGGGGTGGTGCTCTGGACATCTAGTCTTACATATACGACCGGCCCTTTCAGGGCGACCATAATGCTGATACGGCCCACGATGAAATCAAGTTTGACACCACTGTAATAGACAAAGTGATTTATCAAGTGTGACTGATTTACCTATCACACAACCTGCTGCATATAGATCATGGGACCATGTAGAGATAGAGGAGGAATAGAAGGGGACAGAGAAGGGGAATAAGAGACATGGGGCAGTTTTAGAGTACATGGGGATAAAACAAGATATCAATGCTTTTTACATGGGACAGACTCTGCTTTGCTCAGCAGGGGATCTGTATGGTGACTGCCTGCTAAGCAGTAGGATAACTTGTCCCCATCCCCTCCGCGTATGCCAAGCAGACACATACACAGCCCACTTCACTCTATGAGCTGTGTGATAGAATCAGACCGCCTGTCAGTTTACACCTGACTGGTACCCGTCCTGATCCACCCAGACAGAGGGTAACAGTCAGCTTGTTTTTGGAGTATTGGATTTGACATAAGCAGGTATAAACCAACACAAATCCATTTACAGCTGCCGCTCCATACAGGAGAATGGAGGGTCCGATCAGGTCTGCCTGAAAAACACAGGTGGACCCAATTGGACTATTCATGCGAAAGTGCCTAAAGTTCAATGTAGAATAATTAATATATATATATATATATATATATATACATTCAATTTGTGCTGTGATAAACTTCTGCAGATCCACTGTAAGCTGTTTGCACCAACTTCAGTCTACCATCACCAAGACAAAGCACACACCATCTGCCAAAAAATTTTACTCCTCAACCACTTCAGCCCCGGAAGGATTTCCAGCTTTAGGACCGGAGCCCTTTTTGCGATTCGGTGCTGCGTCGCTTTAACTGACAATTGCGCGGTCGTGCGACGTTGTACCAAAACGAAATTTGCGTCCTTTTTTTCCCATAAATAGAGCTTTTTTTTGGTGGTATTTGATCCCCTCTGCGTCATTTCTGATCGCCGCTATAAACAAAAGAAGAGCAACAATTTTGCAAAAAAAAACAAATTTTTTACTTTTTCCTAAAATACAAATCCAAAAAAAAAATATAAAAAAACATTTTTTTTCATCTTTTTTGGCCGATTTATATTCTTCCTCATATTTGCGATAAAAAAAATTGCAATCTGCGTTTATTGATTGGTTTGCGCAAAAGTGGTCGCGTTTACGGATGATGAGAATTCATTTTTGGGGTTTTTATTTTTTTAAATTTTTTACTAATAATGGCGGCGATCTGCGATTTTTTGCGGTACTGCGATATTTCAGCAGACATGGCGGACCATTTTGACACTTTTTTGGGACCATTGGCATTTATACAGCGATCAGTGCTATAAAAATGCACTGATTACTGTGTAAATGCCATTGGCAGTGAAGGGGTTAACCTGGGGGGGCGCTCTAAGGGTTAACTGTGTTCCCTGGGCGTGTTCTAACTGTATGGGGACTGCCCTAACAGGGGAAGGGAAGTGGTCACAGCCTTCACGTACAGGAAGGCTGTGATCACAGCCCTTCCCCCTCACACAGAGCGAAGGTCCGTGTTTACTTACACGGACCTCCGTTCCTCCACTCGGGGGGGCCATCGCGGGTAGCCGGTGGCAATAGAAGCCGCCGCACCCGCTCCCTGGCCCTCCCCGAACACAGTGAGCATGCTGGCGCGCCTCCGGCGGTGCGCGCGCGCTCACTAAACTCGTTCCCGCAGCCGCCATCGTATGACGGCGATTTGCAGGAACGAGCCACTTTGCCGCCGTCAGATGCCGATCGGTGGTCGGCAAGTGGTTAAACATATAAAGTTACATGCACTTGTCATCTGCTGGATATTTACAGCTACTTCTCTCAAAAAGTGACAACACATAGTAGCTTTCTTCCAGGAGCCACCTTTTACCACTCTGCCTGGTCAGGTACCAACCACAGCAACCCAGCGTATGCAAAGAATAAAGCATGCAATATGCATTGCCAAGACATACTGCGCTGCTTTAGGAAAGTAATGTACTTACAGCAAACTTTACTGGGATAAAGCAACAAATTGTTTACTTGTCCCGGTATTGCTCTATAGCATGCTTTATTCTTTGCATATATGGGGTTCCCTGTGGTTGGTGCCAACCAAGCTACTATACCTATAGTGTAGCTTATCGAGTGAAGTAGCTGTAAATAGCCAGCAGATGGCAAGTGCATGTGACCTCATAAGTGTAAGGCGTCAAATTTTTTGGTACGCAATTGGTATGTGCTTTGTCTTGGTGATGGTACACAGAAGTTGGTGCAAACAGCTTGCAGTGGATCTGCACGGGTTTATCACAGCACTGTTTCATTGGATTTTTTTTGTGTAAAATGTATGTTTTATGCTTATTATTTATTGTGCACTTTGGAATGTATGTATATTATTCTCAATATCTGTCACTCTATAGCACTTTATTGTGTTACACACTTATATGATGGGTGTCTTCTTTTTATGTTTGCTTATGTAAGATATTTTGCTTTTTTTTTTGTTCTTTGAAATTAGTCGAAATTAGTAAAACCTGCACTTCGTTTCAAGGCGGGTCTGGGGAGGGGCCAGGGGTGGGGCTGAAGGAGGGACCAGGGGTGGGGCTGAAGGGGGCCCCATCAGGTAGGCTGTATGGGGCCCCATGATATCTATCAGCGGCCCTGACCGGCCTATTCAGTGGCTTTGGGTGTGTGGAATTTGTGTGATTGAGGGCAGCGTGCAGGTGGACCACAACTATCAGCCACTCTTGAGGTAGCACATGGCTACATTTGAGGGCTTGTTTTCCGGGATTCACCTGCAAGGCTGCTAGTCGTTGCCTCTAGCAACCGAAAGAGAACCGAGCCAGGAACTGTAATTGTTTTATTGCTAAAGTGGATTGAACTTTGGGAAAAGGACTTGTGTGTTTGCCAGCTAAACCGTAAAGGCTTTACAAGTGTGTCGTTGCCCATAGCAACTGGTGAGAGGTGGTCGCCAAATTGCTGCTTGAGCAGAGTGAAGATCGGAGGAATGTGCCCTGGGGGGCGAAATGTCAGAGACGAGCCTCTTCTTTAGCAGTTCCTGATTTTTGTTTTATCTTCTTTTTTTAAACCGCAACCCGGTTGCAAAATCTTAGATTTGTCAACTCTAAAATGTATGTAACAATGAACTTCTCTTATTTGCTTCCTGTTAGTCTGTCAAATATACCACTAAAGGCGATGTGTTGTATCCCTTCAATTGTTAATTGCACCACTGAAAGCACTTTGTTTATTAGGTAAAAAAATTAAACTGTTGATCCTGCCAGAAATCTTGCAAGTGGAAAACTTCCTGTGCTGCACTCTATCAGTCAGCTTTTCTAGACCTGGGGTAGGCGACCTTTCATAGTTTGAGCTCTACCTGGACAACATGGAGGAAATCAAAGATACCCGGGGGAAGGGAAGGCACCCTTTAAAAAGAAATAACTATCAAGCGCCCAATAAAAAATAGTGTCCTGTGCCCCCCACTAGTGTCTTCCACTCCCGTTCACATCATCCCCCTCTTAGTAGAGTCCTTTGCCCCCCCCAAAGCAATTTCCCCTCCCCGTCACCACGTTAATTGTTAACTTCCCTATGTTGTGTAGCGGAAATCACCATATAAACTGTCTGATTGTCCTTCGTTTATTCTCTTCAAGTAACAATGTATGTAAAATCTCAACTGTTTAGATTCTAAAACGTTGGCCCAACGCCAAATTTTTTTCTTCTATTTTGTTTTTAGTCCTTGACGATTTCTTCTCCGAGC
>BLSH010517992.1:174899-185231 GCA_018402905.1 Glandirana rugosa | reverse complement strand
GGGAGAGAGGGAGAGGAGGGGAGGGGAGAGAGGGAGAGGAGGGGAGAGAGGGAGAGGAGGGGGGGGGAAAGAGAGGGAGAGGAGGGGGGAGAAGAGAGGGAGAGGAGGGGGGGAGAAGAGAGGGAGAGGAGGGGGGGAGAAGAGAGGGAGAGGAGGGGGGAGAGAGGGAGAGGAGGGGGGAGAGAGGGAGAGGAGGGGGGAGAGAGATTTATTTGTGGAATAGGGATGTATAGAACATTAAAAGGGAGTTTTCACCCCAGCTGGCACGTCTTGCAGGTGTAGTGGGAATATCACAGGACGGATGAGTTGTACACCTAGAAATAGCCTGGAAGAGTCAAGTACATGGAATGTAATGGGTGTGACAGTGATGACAATCCTATGGAATGTAATGAGAAGATAGGACACAGCTCATACCTGAATGTACATTGCTAAAAATGTATGCAGGCGGAGTTCTGCTTTAAAGTGGAATTGAACTCCAAAGTTTAACCCCTTCATGCCTAAGCCTTTTTCTGATATTTGTTGCTTACACGTTAAAATCCATATTTTTTGCGCGAAAATTACTTTAGGACACCCAAACATTATATATATATATATAAAAAATCTTAAAAAACAAAACGGTATTGGGGTGATGCCTGCAGCTGCAAGCATCACCCTGGTACAACCCCTAAAAGCCTAGGCCACATATTTGCGTACGGTGGGCATGAAGGGGTTAAAAACCACTGACTGGGAAGGGGGGCTTCTATGATAGAAGGGACTCTGTGGGTCACTTCTATTGTAAATGCTGCCTTAGAGTGGTAATGTATACCGAGCCTTGCATGCGCAGCACAGCTCTGTGCTATGACAATGTGACGCTTGTGCGCATGCGCAACGCCATTCCAATCCCGCCATTTAAAGGGGCCAAACCAGACCAGGAGAAGGTTAAAGTGAACCAGCAGGATCGCTGACAGTGCATCCCTGGAGGGTATCATTTGATAGAGAAATCTGCCATAATACACCAACAATGGTGCGTGCAGTGATGCTCCCAGGGGCCCAGTTTTTATAACTTAATGCTTCTTGATCCTGCCAGTCACCTTGTGAGCTTGTGCAGCACTCTTATCAGTTACATTGTCTCTGGACTACAGAATCCCTCTGTCCTATGTAACGGAAGGGAGGAAAGGAAGAGAGGTTTATAGTCCAAATCAGGAGAGCAGCTGTCACTCTAAACAGGATGTGTGTGGCAGGATCACCAGGTGATAATAAAAGGAAACAAGCCTGAGAAAAGAAAAACCAATGCAGCCACCACTTCTGTGGAATGGAAGCTGCTATAGCAGGGATATGCAATTAGCGGACCTCCAGCTGTTGCAGAACTACAAGTCCCATGAGGCATAGCAAGACTCTGACAGCCACAAGCATGACACCCAGAGGCAGAGGCATGATGGGATTTGTAGTTTTGCAACAGCTGAAGGTCCGCTAATTGCATATCCTTGTGCTATAGGATACATGCCTTTAGGATGTAAAAACATTGTTTAGTGGTGAGAATTTTTTTCTTTTATTTTGGATAGATAAGGGAGGGTCATCACCCTTGTCAATTGTTTTTGTCCCTCATTGGGGAGATTTCCCTTCACCTCCCGTCCCAAAGCCACAACAGGAAGTGAGAGGAAATCCCAGAACTGCTGTCCCCATCGGAAAATTCCCCCTCTATTCCTGCTGTGGTGACAATGCCAACATCTGGGAATTTCTTCCACTCCTGTAGCGTGGCGATCGATGGTCATGTTCCTCCGACGCAGCACATCACCGATCACAGTCAAAAGCTTATGACGTAGGCTCTTTACCATGCGATCAACTTTGTCTAATCACAGTGTAAATAAATGCCAGTTATCGGCACTCCTCTCCTCATGCTGACAGCGTGTGAGGAGAGCCGGAAAGCAACATTCCTAAGCAGGGTCATCTGCACTGACAATCATGGCAATGATCATCAGTGCAGTGCCATTCAGTGCCCACCAGTGATGCCTGTCAGTGCCTCCTCATCAGTGCTGCCTATCGGTGCCGCCTCATTAGTGCGCCCATCAGTGCTGCATTTCAATGCAAACACATCAGTGCCCATCAGTGCAGCCTCGTCAGTGCTGCATATTAGTGCCTCCTCATCAGTGCTGCATATCAATGCAGACACGTTAGTGCCCATCAGTGCCGCCTATCAGTGCCTATTAGTGCTTCCTCATCAGTGCACCCATCAGTGCTGCCCATCGCCCTATAGACGACTACAGGTGACCATCAGTGCTGCACATTAGTGCCTCCATCAGTGCGCCTAACAGTGCCGCCTAATTAGTGCTTATCAGTGCTGCATATCAAAGCAAACACATTAGTTCCCATCAGTGCAGCCTCGTCAGTGCTGCATATTAGTGTCTCATCAGTACTCAATATCAATGGAGACACATCGGTGCTCGTCAGTGCTGCCCATAAGCGTTGCCTATAAGACATGTCAGTGCTGCATATTTAGTGCCTCCTCTTCAGTGCCCATCAGTGCTGCATATCAATGCCTCCTCACCAGTGCTCCATCATTGCTGCATATTAGTGCCTCATCAGTGCCCCACACCGGCTCAGCCTCGTCAGTGCTGCATATTAGTGCCACCTCCTCATCAGTGCTGCATATCAGTGCCCATCAGGGTAGCCTCATCGGTGAAGGAGAAAAGTTACTTATTTACAAAATTTTGTAACAGAAACTAAGAAAATTTTTTCCCCCAAAATGTTTGGTCTTTTTTGTTTGTTTAGCAAAAAGCAAAACCCCAGTGGTGATTAAATACCACCGAAAAAAAGCTCTGTGTCAAAAAAAAAATTCTATAAATGTCATATGGGTACAGTGTTACATGAATGCGCAATTGTCATTCAAAGTGCAACAGTGCTGAAAGCTGAAAATTGGCCTAGGCAGGAAGGGGGTAAAGTTGCCCGGTATTGAAGGGGATAAAGCAGATTTGGGCGCTTTTGGCCACATAGATTTCAATGGGAGCGCCTGTAAGGCCCCATGCACACTTCTCCTAAATGCCTTTCCTCCTAACAGCAGCGTTGTGCCCAAAAAAATTAAATAAATAAATTATATATATATATATAGATGGGACTCAGATGGTCCAAGGCTGCATATAACAATCAGAGGATATAAGGAATAAAAATAAAATAACATTTAAAAAAAAAAGTAAGTAGAATTTACAAAAAACAAAAAAAAATACAATGAATGAAAATGGCAGCCGTCCATGGGCGGTTTAATTTTTGCCCTGATTGGCTGCATGCCCTTGTTTAGGTTGGACAGTTGGGTTGGGGAGGGGGTTTACACGCCAGCTTTTGCCGCCTGGCCACCATGTGAGCAGGAGCCCTAAGGCTCCATTCACAGCCGAGCGTTTGGCAAATAAATGCAAAAATTGCATGCTTAAGTGTGCGTTTATGAAATGCGTTAAAAATGCGTGTTGCGTTTGCGGTGCCATTCCATGTTAACGATACCCTAAATGTGGCAAGTAGAGGTGCGTTTTGCCGCGTGGTTAAAAATGTGCAAGGCTCAAAGTAGCAAAAAGCTACATGAATGGTATGGCTGCATTTGTGGCGTCACGACTAGCGCCAGTATGGGTGTCCAGCATGGCTCTGCGGACCGCTGTCATTCGCACCGGCGCTAGCTGCCCGTAGGAATGTAGCCTAAACTTTATTTAACCACTTGCCAACTGTAATATTATATATATTTGTAAATATTTTATTCTATCTTTTCATGTGACAACACTGAAGAAATGACACTTTGCTACAATGTAAAGTAGTGAGTGTACAGCTTGTATAAGAGTGTAAATTTGCTGTCCCCTCAAAATAACTCAACACACAGCCAGGTACCCATCAGAGCGCTCCACCTCCCACACCAAGGTCCCCATGAGAACACCTCATTATAAGGTCCCCATCAGAGGCCACCCCACATCAAGGTCCCCATCAGAGGCCACCCCACATCAACGTCCCCATCAGAGGCAATCCCACATCAAGGACCCCATCAGAGGCAATCCCAAATCAAGGACCCCATCAGAGGCAATCCCACATCAACGTCCCCATCAGAGGCAATCCCACATCAAGGACCCCATCAGAGGCAATCCCACATCAAGGTCCCCATCAGAGGCCACCCCACATCAAGGACCCCATCAGAGGCCACCCCACATCAAGGACCCCAACAGAGGCAATCCCACATCAAGGACCCCATCAGAGGCCACCCCACATCAAGGACCCCAACAGAGGCAATCCCACATCAAGAACCCCATCAGAGGCCACCCCACATCAAGGTCCCTGTCAGTAGCCACCTCATATCAAGTTCCCCATTAGAGGCAACCTCATATAAAAGGTCCCCCATCAGAGGCCAACTTATATCAAGGTCCCCCATCAGAGGCCAACTTATATCAAGGTCCCCCATCAGAGGCCAACTTATATCAAGGTCCCCATCAGAGGCCAACTCATATCAAGGTCCCCATCAGAGGCCAACTCATATCAAGGTCCCCATCAGAGGCCAACTCATATCAAGGTCCCCATCAGAAGCAACCACATAACAAGGTCCCCATCAGAGTCCACCATATATCAGGGTCCTCATCAGAGTTGCCTCTTACTTTAGGGTCCCCATCAGAGTCTACCAGATATCAAAGGTCCAAATCAATCAGAGTCCAACCCATAACAATGTCCCCATTAGAGGCCACCATCAGAGTATATATCATATCAAGGTCCCCATCAGAGTGCTCCACCTCCCACACCAAGGTCCCCATGAGAACATCTCATTATAAGGTCCCCATCAGAGGCCACCTCACATTAAGGTCCCCCATTAAGGTCCCCCATGAGAGGCCACCTCACATCAAGGTCCCCCATCAGAGGCTACCCCACATCAAGGTCCCCATCAGAGGCCACCCCACATCAAGGTCCCCATCAGAGGCCACCCCACATCAAGGTCCCCATCAGAGGCCACCCCACTTCAAGGACCCCATCAGAGGCCACCCCACATCAAGGACCCCATCAGAGGCCACCCCACTTCAAGGACCCCATCAGAGGCCACCCCACATCAAGGACCCCATCAGAGGCACCCCACTTCAAGGACCCCATCAGAGGCCACCCCACATCAAGGTCCCCATCAGAGGCACCCCACTTCAAGGACCCCATCAGAGGCCACCATATAAAATGAAATAATAATAAAAAGGAGTGAAAGGAATAAATAAATCAATAATTGGATCGATGAGGTCTCACCTGCGGTGGTGTCAGGCGGTGGTGTCGGGGGGTCGGTGGGGGGCGATGTCGGTCGATCAGTGGGTGGGATGATCGGGGGGTCGGTGGTCGGGTGATGAGTGGGTAGGACGGAAGGTGGGTAGGTGGTCGGGTGATGAGTGGGTAGGACGGTAGGTGGGTAGGTGGTCGGGGGGTAGGTGGTCGGGTGATGAGTGGGTAGGACGGTAGGTGGGTAGATGGTCGGGGGGTAGGTGGTCGGGATGCTCTCGGGTCCCCGGACCACCCCCTCCCGGTACGGGGTGCTGGTCGCCTGTGTGGGTCCCGGATCGGTGACATTGTCGGTGCCGTTAGAGGTCGGTAGGTGGGTGGGTAGGACGGTCGGTAGGGGGGTGGCGGAGGAGGAGGTGTTGTAGTCCGGCACGGTGACGTTCCCCTCCTCCGTCTCCAGGCTCCGGCAGCTCCGTGATAACACGAAGGCGGCGGCACAGAAGAACGCGATCCGGGCCGCGGCGGCCATCTCCCATTTTCCTCGGACGGAGATTACCGATCCCCGCACATCGCCACCGGCACCGGGGCCTTTCCTCTGACAATGCGGAGAACACCTGGCTCTGACTGGCGGCGCTCTCCGCCAATGGGCGGCGGGGGGGGCGGGACCGCACGGAGCGCTCCTCCGCCAATCGGAAGTGAGGACGGCCCCGACGTCATGTTGGCTCAGCCCCCCGGCTCGCGCTGGAACGCTTCTTCCTGATCCGTCCAGTTCGGTCCAATCGGTATCAGGAGGGGGTGATGACGAAGGCAGGGCACGCCCACTCAGGGCTAAATAGAGGCGGGGCTATCATACTGTACAAGCTGGTCCCTTCCTTGGTGCAGGAATCATTCTGAAAATGCTGCTTGCCTGGCTGTCATACTGTTTATATATATTAATAGAGTGCAATTATTGCAATAAAAAATGGTCCCGTATTGGAATTATTCTGGAAAATGCGCGTTGCCTGGCTTTCATAATAAGCCCCCTACTGCTGGCTTGCTTCCAAAAATGCTTGTGGCCTGGCTTTTCTACTTGTCCCCTTGTTCTGGCCCTAATCTGAAAATGCCCAATGCCTGGCTGTCATACTGCTCTCCTAATGCTGACTTCCATCAAAAATTGATGGAGAACTGGCTTCATGCAGGCTCTGGACTCAATCTGAAAATGCTAAAAGCCTGGCTGTCATGTTGGTCTCCTGGTACTGGACTCAATCTGAAAATGCTAAAAGCCTGGCTGTCATGTTGGTCTCCTGGTACTGGACTCAATCTGAAAATGCTAATGGCCTGGCTGTCATGTTGGTCTCTTGATGCTGGCCTCAATCTGAAAATTCCTAAAGCCTGGCTGTCATGCTGGTCTCCTGGCATCCATACTTTGAATTCTTGGCCCAGAACAAGTATAGAGTTTTGACACAGAGAAGCTGCGAGAGAAATATGTCTCTGCCTGTGCTGGCCAACTACCGAAAATGCTGGTGGCCTGGCTGTCATGCTGGTTCCCTGGGCCTTTGAGCCATTGGCATTGAGCAATGGTAGCTTTTCATCCCAGACCTCAGACAAGAGAAATAATAGGGGTGGGGGGGCTTCCTATGCTATTCTCCTTGAAATGCTGGTCCCTTGGTACGGGAAATATCCTGAAAATGCTGTTTACCTGGCTGTCATACCAGTCCCCCTATTGCTGGCTTCCAATTACTATTGCAAGAGGTGTGGCTGTCATGCAGGTTCCCTGGTGCTGACCTTATTCTGACAATGCTGGTTTCCTGGCTGTCATACCATTCATGCCATATATATATTTAAAAAGTATATATTTTGATAAAGAAGAAAACCAATCCCTTGGTTTGTGAATTATTCTGAAAATGCTGGTTGCCTGGCTGTCACACCAGTCCCCTAACTGCTGGCCTCCAACTAAATTTGCTAGAGGTGCAGCTGTCATGCAGGTTCCCCGGTGCTGATCTCATTCTGAAAATGCTGGTTGCCTGGCTGTCACACCAGTCCCCTAACTGCTGGCCTCCAACTAAATTTGCTAGAGGCGCGGTGTATTACAGGTTCCCTGGTGCTGATCTCATTCTGAAAATGCTGGTTTCCTGGCTGTCATACCATTCATGCCATATATATATTTAAAAAGTATATATTTTGATAAAGAAGAAAACCAATCCCTTGGTTTGTGAATTTTTCTGAAAATGCTGGTTGCCTGGCTTTCACACCAGTCCCCTAACTGCTGGCCCCCAACTAAATTTGCTTGTGGCGTGGCTTTCATGCAGGTTCCCTGGTGCTGATCTCATTCTGAAAATGCTGGTTGCCTGGTTGTTATACCATTCATGCCATATATATATTAAAAAAGTATATCTTTTGATAAAGTAGAAAAACAATCCCTTGGTATGGGAATTATTCTGAAAATGCTGGTTGCCTGGCTGTCACACCAGTCCCCTTACTGCTGGCCTCCAGCTAAATTTGCTAGAGGTGCGGCTGTCATGCAGGTTCCCTGGTGCTGATCTCATTCTGAAAATGCTGGTTACCTGGCTGTCATACCATTCATGCCATATATATATTAAAAAAGTATATCTTTTGATAAAGAAGAAAAACAATCCCTTGGTATGGGAATTATTCTGAAAATGCTGGTTGCCTGGCTGTCACACCAGTCCCCTAACTGCTGGCCCCCAACTAAATTTTCTAGAGGTGTGGCTGTCATGAAGGTTCCCTGGTGCTGAGCTCATTCTGAAAATGCTGGTTGCCTGGCTGTCACACCAGTCCCCTAACTGCTGGCCTCCAACTAAATTTGCTAGAGGCGCGGCTGCCATGCAGGTTCCCTTGTGCTGACCTCGATGTAAAAATGCTGGTTACCTGGCTGATCCCCTACTGCTTTTACGCCAGCCCCCCTGAATGTGGCTTCCTCCCACAATGCTGGTGGTCTGGCTGTCATACTGGTCCCCTGGTGTCAGGCCTCAATGCTGGGTGACAACACTCTCTCCCTGTCTCCCAGTGGTCTCCTGTGTTGTCACCCAGGTCGCATGGGCTACAAGCGGATGTCTCAGCGCTAATTGCAGGCGCGGCCCCCTATGGTCACCCTGAGAAATGCCAGGCAGCCATCGCTGGGGTGCACGCAGACAAGAAGTGGATGCAAAGAAGCCGCAGGAGACCAGCAGCTACTGAGGCGTAACAAAGGATGACAAAACATGAAACGAATGGTCTTACGTAAGTTGCACTTTGCCCAATCAGGACAAAGTAAGAGGTTTACACAACATCCCACACCCTCGGCTACTGATACCAACCTTCCCCACTGCTCTATTATCACTTCTGTGCCCTGAGGAGAATGGAATCTCCCAGTGACAGCCGAGACAGCGCTAGGACTCTTCTCTCTCGTTGGGTTGTCGCCCGTCTGGTTTGGAACCGGACAGACGGGTTTCCATAGAACAGCTGTCCAGTTCTCGAATTGCTATGCAGAGTGGCCGGTTTGGGCGCTTTGCATAGCAAATGACAATCGGTGGCATTGGGCGTTCTCCAGGAAAATGTCTGCTTAGCTGGAGACAAAGACGTGACGCCTGTCCTTGCCCTACGGGGTGTCTTCCTACGGAAGGCAGGGCCACCACCCGTCTGATTTGGCAAACCGCTCTTCTGTTTTCAGGGCACCCATGCCACTGTCTGGATTTAGGGAGAGCATGTGATGGGGTAGGGTTGCCACCTCACACACATATGGATTACCCAGGTTCTGAAGCTAATTAAATGCAGATGAGGCACCAAGTGAGTTTAATTACCACCTTAATCAGCCATGGAACCTGTGTAATTAATGTGTGTTCGGGTTTAAAGGGATGAGGTGGCAACCCTATGATGGGGTGACAACGTAGGAGGAGAATTCGGAGCTGGGGGCAGAGCGTTGTCACCCTAGGACAAGAAGTGGTCTTCTTGGCAAGACCACCAGGGCTTAGTGTCCTGGACTGATCTCAGGTACTCAGGGGATCTTTATAGGCAGTTTTAGCTGGTGGGATTAGCGGGGTAGAGGGGGTGCCAACTTAAAGCTGGGGCTGGTCCTCATCCTGCTCTACCTGCTGGCTAATGCAGTCAGACTTACCTTTGGGTAGGTTGACTCGGTGACTACCTAATTAGCAGCAAGGTGGGAGAAGAAAAATGCTGAAGTTCTTCCAAGGAGGACCATATTGGTCAGCAGTACCAGGTGTTGGCGCAGGCATCTTTTGCATAGGCCTCAAGGCATGTGTGCGCATGGGCACTGTTCTTCTGTCAGTGGCACCAAGTGGTCTGCTCAAGGTTAAGTCCCGCTAAGGACGAGCGAAAAATATTCTGACTTCAGTCACAAAGCTGAACCTCGGCCTCATCCAACCTCCTTTAAAACCCTTCTATGTCTTGGCCTTGCCTTTTCCTGATTTGAGACGGACCCTTGCCTAGGATCAGTTCTGTCACTTCACTGCCCGCTCGTTGTTGCCCATTCCTGACTGGCACTTCTCCATCCAGTTATTGCTGACCTTGGCCTGTTCATTCAAAGGAGGGTAGGCCCAGGGTACAAACCCTTGAGGAGTAAAGCCTCGTACACACGGGACGACGATCGTATACACAGGTCGTATTAACGACCATTGTATGCGAAATCGATCGTTCGTATGCTCTGTACACACGATACAACGGTCGTATGACCGCTTGTTGGTACGACCAAGTTTTCTAGTCTGCTCATACAACTCCCCTTGTACGACCATCGACCGTTGTATCGTGTGTACAGAGCAGTTGGTACAACAAGTTGTATTGTGCAAAACACGCATGCTCAGAAGTCAGGAACGGCCGGATGCTAATTACATGCACCTGAACGTCCTTTCTGTGGTCGTAAGAGTTACACTAACTGGGGATAGGGGCCTCCCTACGGATGAAACACCTCTCGAAGACTTGGATCCAGTAACCCACGTTTGTTTCTGGAGAATTCGGAGCATGTGTGCCCTGCTGCTAGCATGCATGCTAGCAGAGTTTAGCATACAACGTATTACATTGAACGTATGACTGACGTGATGTGCTAGCATGCTGGCGTCTTTCTTGCAAGTCCACGTACATTAATCGTAGGCCGGCAAGGACTGAAGACTCGTACGCACAAAACGTGTTATGTTGAACAACATGGTTGACGAG
>BLSH010517992.1:118092-144156 GCA_018402905.1 Glandirana rugosa | reverse complement strand
CTTTTTATGATGTCTTCAAGTCCATTGTTTCTCAACTCCAGTCCTGAAGTACCCCCAACAGGTCATGTTTTCAGGTTTTCCCTCAGAAGAAATGGTTGCGGTAATTACTAAGGCAGTGAAACTGATCAATTTACCTGTGCAAAATAATGGGAAGCCTAAAAACATGACCTGTTGGGGGTACTTGAGGACTAGAGTTGAGAAACATTGTTCTAGCCCATCTAGGCCTGAAAGTTTTGGCTGGAGATCAGTTTTAAAGCCCAAGTCCAGGCTGCATGCTCCTCCCCTGAGGATCCCCCTTTAAAGTTTCTATGACAGTATAGCATCCTTTTTTATTTTATATGTACCTTTTTATGATGTCTTCTATTTAGCCCATCTGGGTCTGGAAGTCTTGGCTGGAGATCCAGTTTTAAGTCCAACTCCGGGCTCAATGCTCCACCTTTGAGGCTCATTCTAAAGCCCCCCCCCCCCAAAGCAATATGATATCCTTTTTTACAAAAAAAAAAAATACTTACCATTTTCTGATGTCTTCTATCCATTCACATGATATGCCAAATTATTTTTTCCTTCTACTGGCAGTAAGCAATCCCAGATGATGCAGAGAATGGTCCTCAAGTGATCAGCATCGCTCTTTGCATTAATCCATTGAGAGCATTGCATTGTAATGTAATTGCATTGCAGAATATTAGGATTATTGCACTTTTTACATTAAGTGCTCAATAGGAGGGGCCAGGACACCCTTCACTTCCAGCCCGTCCCCAGTCACTGGGGATGAGGATATCTTGTGGTGGATTACAGGTACTGCGGGGGACGACTTTGGATTTAGTTGTCACAGACTTTTAAAAAAAAAAAAAATTAACCTGCAGTTGGGTTTTAAGTACATTAACTGAGCAGAAATATTTCTTTTTTAACCTGTCCAATCATTATTTTCCCTGACAAGCCTTGGTTGGCAACTTCAAGGGCTAAGTGCTCTCCATGATGGGGGAACACTGCAAAGGAACTGGACTGTAGTGGCAAAAGCAGACTTGTCACATCTTCATGGGGCAGTTGAGCATAAGAGGACATAAGATTCATTAATATTAGGCATTCTGGAGAACCTCCCCAGCAGCAGTAATGCACACTGGGCACCTCTTTATGCCACCCACATGTACAGGCTCCTAGGGGTGTATTTATAAAAAATCTGCACAGCTGTTCATCCATCGACATTGCATGTAAATTTATTCTGCGTAAATAGTGCAGAATTGAACGTTCTCATTGTTGAATACAGAAAAGGCCACTAGATGGAGCTGAGGAGAATACTTATTTCCTACGCCAGTCATTGCCATCTAGTGACCATATTGTGGTATTTTTCCCATTCACACTTTCGAATTGCAGAAAATGTAGCCAGAGAACATTTGATGTTGCCCCATTTGCAGAGAATGAATTTATATACAGTTTCGATGAAAAAGGAGTGTGGCAGGGCGATGTCCTGCCACTGTGAAAATGTAGGAGTAAATGACACAGGATTTGCATTAAGGGTTTATGCAAGGTTCCAGGTTATCCTTCCTGAGAGAAAGCTGTGTTTTTAGTTTTCTCTGGATTCTCTAGTCCCGGCTTGGGGCCTGGAGCTTGAAGGTTCCATAGTATATTGGGTGGGATGGAACCTTTAGTCTTGCACCCGGATTTTAACAGATGCCTGCATTCTGTCTGAGCACACAGGTGTGCCGGGTTGTTATATCCTAAAGCCTGCGGATAGCTTAGGGCTCCCAGTTTAGAGACAGCTCCCGTATTGGAGACAGGAGGTCTCACCTAGGGGGTCAGAGAAACCCCAGCTAGGAGCTGGGAGACAGGGCTCACTCAGGGGTTGGAGGAGCCCCAGTAGGGTTGCCACCTCATCCCTTTAAAACTGAACACATATTAATTACACAGATTCTGTGGCTGAAGGTGGTAAGTAAATCCACTTTTTGCCTTACCTGCATTAAATTAGCTCCAGACCTGTGTAATTAATATGTGTTTGGTTTTAAAGGGATGAGGTGACAACACTAAGCCCCAGCCAGGAGCCAAGAAACAGGAGGTCTCATCCTATGGGTCAAAGGAATCCCAGCCAGGAGACAGAGGGTCTCACTCTGGGCTCAGAGGAGCCCCGCCAGGAGTTGGAGGACAGAGGGTCTCACCCAGGAGTCAAAGGAGCCCAGCCAGGAGTCAGGAGACAGAGGGTCTCACCCAGGGGTCATAGGAGCCCAGCCAGGAGTCAGGAGACAGAGGGTCTCACCCAGAAGCCAGAGGAGCCCAGCCAGGAGTCGGGAGACAGAGGGCCTTACCCAGGGGTCAGAGGAGCCCCAGCCAGCAGCAAAGGAAACAGGAGGTCTCATGCCAGGAGTCAGGTAGGCTCCTATGAGGGTGTTAGGAGAAGCCCTATTTAGAGGCCAAGAGAGGGCCGTGAAGCAGGCGCTGCGACTAAAGACTACGAGAGCCAAGTGAACCAGGAGAGCTGGACAATACAGTCAGAGGAACTGGTAAGAAGAGCAGCAGTGCTGGCGACAAGAGAGCCAGATGGCTCTGCATTTTCAGTTGACTTTTCATGTTGATGGTGGAAACCCCTGCTTGGGCAACTGTTGCGTATGTGAATTTTCCATTTTGTTCAAAATAAGTGGGCCCACCATGCCCTAAAATACAGTTTAGACTGGCGTAATTTGTTATAGACTCTTTAGTGTTCTGATATTTGCCAAACCAACAAATGCTATTTGCAAGCAAATGGGCACATTTTTTTTTATCAACCCTCACCTGAATCCAAGAATTCCGACTATCTACACTCCAGGCGTTTATAGTCCCGCTGTTTCCCAGTCTGGCCAGGGATGGCACCCAAGATCCTTTATTAACAAAAGGTAAAAAGATAATGACAGTACATAAGAACAGAACAGCATAAAATATTTAGGCCATGGTGTATCAGGGTGCCAGCAGTGGTCCCTAGTAACCTTCATGGAACTCAAGCCAAATGCCCAAGATCTTAGAACATTATTTTGGCTAGATGCACCCTATCTTTCGCCCACCATGTACTCTGTGAAGTCCACCTCGCCGCCTCATTAGGAACACCTAAGAGTGGAGAGACCATGGCGTGGGCAACTTTACTAAAGTACACTATATGGCCAAAGGGTTATGGACACCTGACCATTGCAACAACCCCCTTCAAATGATTGAGTTCAGGATTCCTAGTGAATGCTACTGTCAATGGTACAGCATACAAAGACTATGGGGTGTATTCATAAAAACTTTGCATAGCTGTTCATTCATCAAAACTGCATGTAAATTCATCTTTTGCAATAACTGGGGCAATAACGGATATTATCAAGCTATATTCTCTTTAAATCAAATATCATTAATGGAAAACAAACAATAAAATGTGAATGGTTGGAGACAATACCACATTATGGTCTCTAGATGGAGCAAAGTATCATAAGAAGTAAATATGCTCCTTACCGCCATCTAGTGGCCACAATGCCCTATTTTTACCATTTACACTGCTGTTTTCAATGAATAATGTTCAATCTGCAGAGAATATGCACTTGCTGAACTGCACGTGCAGACACCATCAGGTACCCGTACATCATGTGCCTGCACCCGGTTTAGGAGCGCACTCCCTGCGACTGCTGTGTCCTCCGGAATTAGCAGATTGCGGAACCCGGTACTCGGGGTCCGGTGATCATGTGATCGGTGTGCAATCACATGATCACAATGTCCACAAAGCTGTTATGAATGAATGAATTCATAACAGCTGTGTTGCCTATGCTGTGATTGGCTCACAGCTATCGCAGTGTACCTGGGCCAATCACAGCACCCTGTACCCTGTGATTAGCTGTAGCCAATCACAGATCACTAGTCTTCACAGGCGCTGTCATGATTGGTTAAGCCACACAGAACAAATTTAGATGCAGTTCCAACTGATAAACTGCTATTTCAACTTTTTTTTATATAAATACACCCCCATCAACCTCGTGGCAAAAATTTGGGGAGGGCCATTTTCTGTTTCAGCTCCATAAAAGGCACAGACCAGTCTGGTATGGAGGAACTTGAGTGACCTACACATAGCCCTGACCTCAACCCTATTGAACACCTTTAGGATGAACAGGAATGCTGATTGTGAGCCAGGACTTCTTCTCCATCATCAGTACCTGGCCTTACAAATGTTCTTGTGGCTGCATTGGCACAGCTGCAAAGGGCGAACCAACTTAATGCCCGTGTTTTGTTTTCAGAATGCAATGTCCAACATGCTCATATAGGTTTTGATGGTCAGATGTCAAAAAACCTTGACCACATGATCTATGTCATATATTTTATTTGGGGTTGAGACTATGGATTACTGGCTGTCTTGTTGTATATCTTTGTTTTGTATCTTTTAAAGTAATTATTTAAATATATTTTAATTTCTTACCATAATGTCCAGATGCAGTAATCTGTAAATCTTTGATTTTTCCTGATGATAAACCAAGAGGTTGGTGACATCCTGAAGGACAAAGCACATGTACAATACGTATTATGTTCTAAACTTAACTTGCACTATGTAATAATACATTAATATGTACACTATACGGACCGAGGTATTTGGCCTCTCTCCAAATGACTGGGTTCAGGTGTTTCCAGTGAAGGGTATACTTTTTAGACAATGGTGCTTTTCCACTATTGTGGTAACAGTTTGAGGAAGACCCTTTTCTGTTCCTGCATTACTGTGGCCCTGTGTACAAAGCCAGTTTCATAAAGACATGGTTTGACCAGTTTGGTGTAGAAGAACTTGAGTGTCCTACACAGAGCCCTGACCTCAACCCTACTTTAGAAAGACCTTTGGGATCAGGTCTTCGCATCCAATATCAGTACCTGCCCTTAACCCCTACAGAACACCTTAGGGATCAGGTCTTCTCATCCTACATCAGTACCTAATCTCAACCCTATTGAATGCCTCTGGAATCAGGTCTTCTTATCCAACATCAGTACCTGACCTCAACACAACTAAACAAGTTCGGGATAAGGTCTTCACATCCAACATCAGGACCTGACCTCGACCCTACTGAATCCATCTGGTATCCAGTCTTCACATCCAACATCAGTACCTGACCTTAACCCTACTGAACACCTTTGGGATCGGGTCTTCATATCCCACATCTGTACCTGACCTCAACCCTACTGAACACCTTTGGGATCAGGTTTTCATATCCAACATCAGTACCTGACCTCAATCTTACTGAATCCCTCCGGGATCCAGTCTTCACATCCAACATCAGTACCTGACCTCAACCCTACTGAACACCTTTGGGATCGGGTCTTCACATCCAACATCAGTACCTGACCTTAATCCTACTGAACACCTTTGGATCGGGTCTTCACATCCAACATCAGTACCTGACCTCAATCCAACTGAATCCCTCTGGGTTCCGGTCTTCACATTCAACATCAGTACCTGACCTCAACCCTACTGGACACCTTTGGGATCGGGTCTTCACATTCAACATCAGTTCCTGACCTCAACCCTACTGAACAGCTTTGGGATCAGGTCTTCTCATCCACAATCAGTACATAATCTCAAACTCTACGGAACACATTTGGGATGAATTGGAATGCTGATTGTGAGCCAGGTCCTCTCATCCAACATCAGTACCTAACTTCACAAATGCTCTTTTGGCTGAATGGGCACAAATTCCCACAGACACCCTCCAAAATCTTGTGGAAAGTCTTCCCAGGACAATGGAGACTGTTATAGCTGCAAAGGGGGTAACCCCATAATAATGGCCATGGTTTTGGAAATGGATGTCCAACAAGCTCATAGAGGTGTGATGGACACTTTTTGGCCATATAGTGTAGATTTAATTACAACATCTTTAAATATTAAAATTACAAACAACACCCAGTCTCATCGCCACACACCTATTTTTGCACAGACTCACTTGGATTATAGACTAGGTAGAGTGCGGTCATATTATGGTTATTATATTCTCCTTCTGGTTCTATAAGCCACAGGCCCGTTGTCTGAGCTGTCATTTCCAAAGTCACCCCAACACCTGAAATAAAGACATCAATGAAAGTTGAAGAGAGTAAATAAAGTTCACAAAAAAACAAAACTGAAATTCCATATCATCCAGAAGAGTCTGTGCATTTTATCAGCCTTTATGTTAATTCTATGAATTAAATAGTTGACAAATGTATTAATGTCATTTTTACTTAACTAAACTCCTTCTTCTGTCACAGCCACTCAGGGGCAATATTAGAAAAAATGGGCCCATACAGCCTATCAGACAGCCCTTGAGCACACCGGAGGAAAGGAATGAGGGTTGTGGGTGTAGCAAAATTGTGATAACAGTAGGAGGGGCTTAAAACTTAAAGTGCAGGGGTCAGAAGTATCTAATGTACAGAGTGAGTGCAGGGGTCAGATGTATGTAATATACAGAGCGCAGGGGTCAGAAGTATGTAATAAACTGAGTGCAGGGGTTGGAAGTATGTGATGTACAGAGTGCAGGGGTCAAAAGTATGGAATGCACAGAGTGCAGGGGTCAGAAGTATGGAATGTAAAGAGTGCAGGGGGCCAGAGCTATGTAAGGTACAGAGTGCAGGGGGTCAGGTGTGTGTAATGCACATAGTGCAGGGGTCAGAAGTATGTAATGTACAGAGCGCAGGGGTCAGAAGTGTGTAATAAACAGAGTGCAGGGGTTGGAAGTATGTGATGTACAGAGTGCAGGGGTCAAAAGTATGGAATGTGCAGAGTGCAGGGGTCAGACGTATGGAATGTACAGAGTGCAGAGGGTCAGAGCTATGTAAGATACAGAGTGCAGGAGGTCAGGTGTGTGTAATTCACATGCAGGGGTCAGCAGTATGTAATGTACAGAGCGCAGGGGTCAGAAGTATGTGATGTACAGAGTGCATGGGTCAGAAGTATGTAATGTACAGAGTGCAGGGGTCAGAGGTATGTAATGTACAGAGTGCAGGGGTCAGAAGAATGGAATGTACAGAGTGCAGGGGTCAGAGGTATGTAATGTACAAAGTGCAGGGGTCTGGTGTGTGTAATGCACATAGTGCAGTGGTCAGAAGTATGAAATGTACAGAGCGCAGGGGTCAGAAGTATGTGATGTACAGAGTGCATGGGTCAGAAGTATGTAATGCACATAGTGTGGGGGTCAGAAGTATGTAATGTACAGCATGCAGTAGTCAGTAATGTACAGAGTGCAGGCATCAGAAGAATGCAATGTACAGAGTGCAGTGGTCAGAAGTATGGAATGTAGAGAGTGCAGGGTTCAGAGTGCAGTGGTCAGAAGTATGTAACACACATAGTGTGGGGGTCAGAAGTATGTAATGTACAGCATGCAGACCATTGAAAAAAGCCACCCACTATTCCTTTAGTAAGTCAACCCCAATGTGGTGGAACCCATGTGTGTCTTTGGATTTGGTGGAAACTGTCCTTCAATAGTTATTTCCCATGCATAGAAGAATGAAATCATACAACAATCCTCACCAGGGTATAGGTTCACTATACTACATGGATGGTCCTTCTGGCTTCCTTGCTTGAGGATGTTTCCATGAAACTGCACAGGAAGGATGTCTCTTCTTCCAATGTTCAGGAGATGCCATCGTGTCTTTCTATCCAAGGGCAACACCAGTCCAGGAAGAGAGTCGTCTATGTAGCCATTGATTGCTAAAATGCCAAGAAAGATTTTAAGAAAATAACTGCAATGAGATAATAGAGGCATAATTGCCCATCCAGGATAGGTAGATACCACCCGGAATTTGCTCACTTCTTTACTTTCTGTTTTTGCTGGCAGGGGACTGGGAAGAGCAGGGAGGGGTGAGCTGCTGAGTCACTGCTGGTACTGCTGGCAGGGGAAAGCAGCATGAGCTGAGCTGCTGAGTCACTGCTGGCAGGGGACAGGGGAGAGCAGGGGGAAGTGAGCTGCTGAGTCACTGCTGGTACTGCTGGCAGGGGAAAGCAGGGGGAGCTGAGCTGCTGAGTCACTGCTGGTACTGCCAGGGGAGAGCAGGGGGATCTGAGCTACTGAGTCACTGCTGGTACTGCTGGCAGGGGAAAGCAGGGGGAGCTGAGCTGCTGAGTCACTGCTGGCAGGGGACAGGGGAGAGCAGGGGGAGCTGAGCTGCTGAGTCACTGCTGGTACTGCTGGCAGGGGAGAGCAGGGGGAGCTGAGCTGCTGAGTCACTGCTGGCAGGGGACAGGGGAGAGCAGGGGGAGCTGAGCTGCTGAGTCACTGCTGGCAGGGGACAGGGGAGAGCAGGGGGAGCTGAGCTGCTGAGTCACTGTTGGTACTGCTGGCAAGGGAAAGCAGGGGGAGCTGAGCTGCTGAGTCACTGATGGCAGGGGACAGGGGAGAGCAGGGGCAAGTGAGCTGCTGAGTCACTG
Organism: Glandirana rugosa; assembly: GCA_018402905.1. Lineage (NCBI taxonomy): Eukaryota > Metazoa > Chordata > Amphibia > Anura > Ranidae > Glandirana > Glandirana rugosa. The sequence continues at coordinate 135,791 of BLSH010517992.1, read as the reverse complement.
CTGGTACTGCTGCCAGGGGAAAGCAATGGGAGCTAAGCTGCTGAGTCACTGCTGGCAGGGGACAGGGGAGAGCAGGGGGAAGTGAGCTGCTGAGTCACTGCCGGTACCGCTGGCAGGGGAAAGCCAGAGGAGCTGAGCTGCTGAGTCACTGCTGGTACTGCCAGGGGAGAGCAGGGGGAGCTGAGCTGCTGAGTAACTGCTGGTACTGCCAGGGGAGAGAAGGGGGAGATGAGCTGCTGAGTCACTGCTGGTACTGCTGGCAGGGGAAAGCAGGGGGAGCTGAGCTGCTGAGTCACTGATGGCAGGGGACAGGGGAGAGCAGGGGGAAGTGAGCTGCTGAGTCACTGCTGGTACTGCTGCCAGGTGAAAGCAATGGGAGCTAAGCTGCTGAGTCACTGCTGGCAGGGGACAGGGGAGAGCAGGGGGAAGTGAGCTGCTGAGTCACTGCCGGTACTGCTGGCAGGGGAAAGCAAGAGGAGCTGAGCTGCTGAGTCACTGCTGGTACTGCCAGGGGAGAGCAGGGGGAGCTGAGCTGCTGAGTCACTGCTGGTACTGCCAGGGGAGAGAAGGGGGAGATGAGCTGCTGAGTCACTGCTGGTACTGCTGGCAGGGGAAAGCAGGGGGAGCTGAGCTGCTGAGTCACTGCTGGCAGGGGACAGGGGAGAGCAGGGGGAAGTGAGCTGCTGAGTCACTGCTGGTACTGCCAGGGGAGAACAGGGGGAGCTGAGCTGCTGAGTCACTGCTGGTACTGCCAGGGGAGAGAAGGGGGAGATGAGCTGCTGAGTCACTGCTGGTATACTGCTGGCAGGGGAAAGCAGGGGGAGCTGAGCTGCTGAGTCACTGCTGGCAGGGGACAGGGGAGAGCAGGGGGAAGTGAGCTGCTGAGTCACTGCTGGTACTGCTGGCAGGGGAAAGCAGGGGGAGCTGAGCTTCTGAGTCACTGCTGGTACTGCCAGGGGAGAGAAGGGGGAGATGAGCTGCTGAGTCACTGCTGGTACTGCTGGCAGGGGAAAGCAGGGGGAGCTGTGCTGCTGAGTCACTGCTGGTACTGCCAGGGGAGAACAGGGGCAGCTGAGCTGCTGAGTCACTGCTGGTACTGCTGGCAGGGGAAAGCAGGAGGAGCTGAGCTGCTGAGTCACTGCTGGTACTGCCAGGGGAGAACATGGGCAGCTGAGCTGCTGAGTCACTGCTGGTACTGCCAGGGGAGAGAAGGGGGAGATGAGCTGCTGAGTCACTGCTGGTACTGCTGACAGGGGAAAGCAGGGGGAGCTGAGCTGCTGAGTCAATGCTGGCAGGGGACAGGGGAGACCAGGGGGAGGTGAGCTGCTGAGTCACTGCTGGTACTGCTGGCAGGGGAAAGCAAGGGGGGAGCTGAGCTGCTGAGTCACTGCTGGCAGGGGAGAGCAGGGGGAGCTGAGTTTCTGAGTCGCTGCTGGTACTACGCTCTCTGCTGGCTTCACAGGAATCAGTCCAGGCATCGGGTCATGACAATGGAAGTCGGAATCCACCAGGTGCCTGGACTGACACCCATCTCAGCCTCTCAGTGAGCCACCGAGAGCCTGAGATGGCCGCTCCTCATCCCTCCACAGCTCAGCGCTACAGTGAGCATGGAGGAGCAGAGAGGAGAGCTGCTGACTGACAGCTCTCCACACCCCCCCATGCTCACTGGAGCGCTGAGCACTGAGCTGTGGAGGGGCAGGGAGCGGCCATCTCAGGCTCTCAGCGGCTCGCTGCCACAGATCTTTGAGGAAGAATTGTTCTACTATGCCTGCAGCTACTGAGGCCATTGAAGGGTTGTTTTAAAGTTAATCCAATTGATTGTCAAGGTTGTTTAAAAAGCCTGAATATCTATAGCCCTACCACAGAATTTGGGGGATGAATTGCTCCACAATGTTGGCAACTGCCGAGGTCAGTAAGGGGTTGTTTTAAAGTTAGTCGAATTGCTTGCCAAGAATGCTTAAAAAACGGAATATCTATAGCCCTGCCACAGGTCACCTTAAACCAGCTGGGAGCCACAACGAAGGAGCAATATGAGCCCATGCAGCCCCAAATCACCATTCTGACATGTCTAGAATAGACCAACTTTTGGATCTTGCATGTGAACTGTGATAGTTTTTTCTTTCTCGCCCTATAACCCTGTAGTAGTCCAACCAAGGTTTTGCATAGGACAGGAATGGTCATATTGTGACTGAAGCCCATTACCATGAAAGATGTGGTCATGCTGAATATCCTCAGCAGCTGATGGTGACTTGCAGGCTGAAGGGCAGGAACCTAATACATTGGCTTGAAATGTGCAAGTGGAAGGACAACGCCACTGCCAATTTTCGCTGAAGTACCAGCTCTTCGTTTCATCCATCTCCATAAACACAAGAGAGAAATCTTGCATAGAAATCTGCTGCATAGTGGAGCGCTTCAAGACATTTGGTCGGCAGACAAGCAAAGGTCCGATAAGTCCGGAATGAAAGTCTTTGTACTGGTTGGAGACATGGGAACAAAAGTCAAGTTTGAATTACATTAACATCTATCTCTCACAAAAGTTCTTTAAACTTTTACCTTGCCCACAAGACATACAGTAAGTCATAATTACACACAAGTTCTTTGTAGCAAATAAAGAGCAAATTCACACTTATAATAGCATGGGGAATTTTTTTTGTTTAACAAAAATAATTAAAAATAGATTAAATTGCTCACCAAGTGGCCATTAGAGGTGTAGAACCAGGTCCGGCACTCCTCAGATCCAGTGGGCCCAAACTGCGCGCTGACTTTTCCTGTATATGTACGGGTGTGTTGGGGGGGAACACTGTCTTCCTCCTTCCATTGCACAGCTAAAACATTGGAGTAGAAGGAGTAGGGTCGGGAAGCCATGTTCTTAAACTGTATCTGGAGGCACAAGGCGAAATGACAAACTGGTTCAAGTAAATCATTTTATGCAAGGAAGTCACAATAATAATTAATAAATAAAAATGAATGAATTATATGATAAAGTGTTATACATTTAATAAATATAATTTATTATATTTAGTAAATGTAATAATAATATATATATACATATATATATATTTTTTAATTAATTTGGTATTTTTTAATACTATAAATGTATTAGACAATGCATTATTAAACTGAAGGCGCTTCCAATCATCAAGGCCCCATTCACATCAAGTGACTTAAAATCGTGGAGAATCACAGCGATTCTGCTCAAGAGTCCAAATCGTGGCTAAATGTGCATCACGTGTTTTAAAAATAATGGCAACCCAAACGCAGTATGATCCTGCCTCAAATGGCGCGCAAAAGAATTGCATGGCAATCGTGCAAAGCGCGCATTTCAAAATCATACTAAACTTGTCTAAATTTGTGAGGTCAGGCCACTGATGTGGACGAGAAGGCCTGGCTCACAGTCTCCACTCTTATTCATCACAAAGGTGTTCTATCGAGTTGAAGTGCAGGCCAGTCAAGTTCCTACACCCCAAACTCACTCATCCATGTCTTTATGGACCTTGCTTTGTGCACTTGTGATCATTTGGTGGTGGAGGGGGGGATTATGGTGTGGGGTTGTCATTCAGGGGTTGGACTTGGCCCCTTAGATCCAGTGAAAGGAACTCTTAAGGTGTCAGCATACCAAGACATTTTATACAATTTCATGCTCCCAGTTTGTAGGAACAGTTTGGGGATGGCCCCTCCCTGTTCCAACATGACTGCGCACCACTGCACAAAGCAAGGTCCATAAAGACATGGATGAGCGAGTTTGGGGTGGAGGAACTTGTCTGGACTGCACAATCCTGACCTCAACCTGATAGAACACCTTTCAGATGAATTAGAGCGGAGACTGTGAGCCAGGCTTTCTCGTCCAACATCAATGCCTGACCTCACAAATGTGCTTGTAGAAGAATGGTCAAACATTCCCATAGACACTCCTAAACCTTGAGGACAGCCTTCCCAGAAGAGTTGAAGCTGTTATAGATGCAAAGGGTGGGCCAACTCAATATTGAATCCTATAGACTAAAGGCTCGTACATACGGGACGACGATCGCGCGCACGACCGTGTTGAATCGTACGTTGACGGTCGTATGTAGCCTACTGACATGCACACGACGGTCGTACATACAACTTGCGGCCGGCCGAACGTGATGACGCGAACGAGCGTATAATGAGGAAGTAGCGTCACCTTTTGGGCTCCTTCATCTAATTTCATGTTAGTTGAAGTGGACTTGGCGCATGCGTGTTTAGCACAATACAACTTTGTTGAACACAGCTGCTCTACACACGATACAACGGTCGTATGCAAGCTTGTTGGCACGACCAAGTTTTCTAGTCTGCACATACAACTCCCACGAACGACCGTCGTACGTTCAACTGTTGAAAGCACGGCCACAGACGATCGATTCTGCATACAACAGTCGTGAGTACGACGTGTTGAACACGATCGTCGTCCCGTGTGTACGAGGCTTTAGACTGGGATACCATTGAAGTTCATGTGCGTGTAAAGGCAGGTGTCCCAATACTTTTGGTAACATAGTGTATGTGACTCCCAAGTTGTAGGAAAGTCATATAATGCACAATATAGTTGTGGTCACGGTTGCACAAGGCGTCAGGTTTCCATCCACTACATTGGCACACGTGAGGAAACATACTTTAGGTAATCCTCTCCGGTGTAAATACAGTATATATATATATATATATATATATATATATATATACATACACACACACTATCTCACAAAAGTGAGTACACCACTCACAATTTTGTAACTATTTTATTCTATGTTTTCATGTGACAACTCTGAAGAAATGACACTTTGCTACAATGTAAAGTAGTGAGTGTACAGCTTGTATAACAGTGTAAATTTGCTGTCCCCTCAAAATAACTCAACACACAGCCATTAATGTCTAAACCACTGGCAACAAAAGTGAGTACACCCCTAAGTGAAATTGTCTAAATTGGGCCTAATTAGCCATTTTTCCTCCCCGGTGTCATGGGACTCATTAGTGCTAAAAGGTCTCAGGTGGGGAGCAGGTGTGTTAAATTTGGTATTATCGCTCTCACTCTCTCAAACTGGTCACTGGAAGTTCAACATCGCACCTCATGGCGAAGAACCCTCTGACGATTTGAAAAGAAGAATTGTTGCTCTACATAAATATGGCCTAGGCTATAAGAAGATTTTCAAGAGCCTAAAACTGAGCTGCAGCACAGTGGCCAAGACCATACAACGGTTTAACAGGACAGGTTCCACTCAGAACAGCGCCTCGCTATGGTCGACCAAAGGAGTTGAGTGCACATGCTCAGCGTCATATCCAGAGGTTGTCTTTGGGAAATAGACATATGAGTGCTGCCAGCATTGCTGCAGAGGTTGAAGGGGTGGGGGGTCAGCCTGTCAGTGCTCAGACCATACGCCGCACACTGCATCAAATTGTTCTACATGGCTGTCATGCAGAAGGAAGCCACTTCTAAAGATAATGCACAAGAAAGCCCGCAAACAGTTTGCTGAAGACAAGCTGACTAAGGACATGGATTACTGGAACCATGTCCTGTGGTCTGATGAGACCAAGATTAACTTATTTGGTCAGATGGTGTCAAGAACTAGTGGATGTTAGAGACCTTGCGCTCCTCCACCTTCCGTTTGAGGATGCCCCACAGATGCTCAATAGGGTTTAGGTCTGGAGACATGCTTTGGCCAGTCCATCACCTTTACCCTCAGCTTCTTTAGCAAGGCAGTGGTCATCTTGGAGATGTGTTTGGGGTCATTATTATGTTGGAATACTGCTCTGCGTCCCAGTATCCAAAGGGAGGGGATCATGCTCTGCTTCAGTATGTCACAGTACATGTTAGCATTCATGGTTCCCTCAATGAACTGTAGCTGCCCAGTGCCGGCAGCACTCATGCAGCCCCAGACCATGACACTCCCACCACCATGCTTGACTGTAGGCAAGACAAACTTGCCTTTGTAATTCTCACCTGGTTGCCGCCACACACTCTTGACACCATCTGAACCAAATAAGTTTATCTTGGTCTCATCAGACCACAGGACATGGTTCCAGTAATCCATGTCCTTAATATGCTTGTCTTCAGCAAACTGTTTGAGGGGTTTCTTGTGCATAATCTTTAGAAGAGGCTTCCTTCTGGGATGGCAGCCATGCAGACCAATTTGATGCAGTGTGCAGCGTATGGTCTGAGCACTGACAGGCTGACCCACCACCACCCCCCCACTCATTCAACCTATGCAGCAATGCTGGCAGCACTCATATCTATTTCCCAAAGACAACCTCTGGATATGATGCTGAGCATGTGCACTCAACTCCTTTGGTTGCCCATGGCGAGGCCTGTTCTGAGTGGAACTTGTCCTGCTTAACCCCTGTATAGTCTTGGCTACTGTGCTGCAGCTCAGTTTCAGGGACCTGGCAATCTTCTTATAGCCTAGGCCATCTTCATGTAAAACAATTCGTTTTTTCAGATCCTCAGAAAGTTCTTTGCCATAGGGTGCCATGTTGAACTTCCAGTGACCAGTATGAGGGAGTGAGAGTGATAACACCAAATTTAACACACCTGCTCCCCATTCACACCTGAGACCTTTTAACAATAACTAGTCACATGACACTGGGGAGGAAAAATGGCTAAGTGGGCCCAATTTGGACATTTTCACTTAGGGGGTGTACTCACTTTTGTTGCCAACAGTTTAGACATTAATGGCCGTGTGGAGTTATTTTGAGGGGACAGCAAATTTACACTGTTATACAAGCTGTACACTCACTACTTTACATTGTAGCAAAGTGCAATTTCTTCAGTGTTGTCACGTGAAAAGATAGAATAAAATAATTTACAAAATTTTGAGGGGTGTACTCACTTTTGTGAGATACTGTGTATATATATATATGTATATATATATATATAAAAAAAAATTTTTTTTATTCATTTGATATCTCTTAATACTGTACATGTATAAAACAATTGCAGTATTAAAAAGATACATTGCCATCTACAGGCTGCAGTGGTCTCTGCAAACTGAAACCAATTTTATCTGATTGAGGCCTTCAGCTTGCATGTAATCACTACACTATGTCATAGCTAACATAGTAATCACATCAATGGAAACCACTTTGATTGGTTTGCAGTCCTTAGCGGGGACCAGAGCTGACAGTGACACCTGAATTTGGCAGCCAGCAGTGGTGCACAGTTTCGGCTGCTGGCTGTCAAAAGGGGATGTAGAATAAAGTATCCTCAGCATAGATCTTTTTGCAGGAAAGAGCTAACCCAGAGGTTGTGGGTGGGAAAAGTTTATACCCCATCTCCAGGCAGAACTATTTTTTAAGTTTTGAATAAAGCCAGGAAATGTAAATATTTTACTGGTTGAGAAAGAATTATTGAAAGTGAAGGAAATTATATTGCATGGATTGCATATAGTTACATGACACATAAAGCTTACTTACTATGATTTCATCATTAACCTCTGCCCGGATGCATGGCCCTAAAAGTCCTAAATGGGCATCTCTTTCTCCACGGAAGGCAGGTTCACTAAAGCTGCTGTCTAGATACTCCCGAAAAACCACTTTCTTATATGACGGGAACCCATGCAAAATATGGTGACTGATGGAGAAAAAAGTGGAAACGTATTAAACATGGGTGGCTGACTACAAAATATAAAGAAAAAGAAAAGAAAAGAGGTAATAAAACAAAATAAAAATACAGAAAATAAAAAAGATATAAAACAAAATAACTAAAATAAAAGTAAGGAAACAGGGGACCTTCAGATTATTTAAAATGTTCCATGTTGCACAATACAAATTTAAATACATTAAAAATAAATACATAAAATTAATTTAAAAATATAAATTGAAATTACCTGTCTTTTATAAAATAAGGGGACCGTCCACCACCATAATCCCACTCTATCTCCTCAGCTGCAATGAAATAAGTGTGTATTTGCCCTACATGGCTTCGAGGATCTTGTTCTCCATACAAGTCAATATACTCAAAATCACCGCTGCTGTAATCATCATAAAAGTCCACATTGTCATCCACCGAATTATTAGAACGAGATCCATTTTCTAACTGTTTGCTTGCTGGGCCGATTTTAACCGTTGTATCTCTGCGCTGTCTACTTAACTCTTTAACTGGTTCCCCTTTAATTTCACCATTTTTAATTTCAGTAGATCCAATGGGTTGCAAAGCCTTGGTAGAATCTTTCAGAGACTCGTCATTTAGGATTTCATCATCCAAATAATCTGGGGTTGGTGATTTCTTCAGGTAGCTCCGAGGACCAGAAGGTGGGGTTTTGAAAGGGGTAATAAATGGAAACTGATAAAAAGTGGGATCTTGGGTGAAATCTTTTGAATCGTCATGATCGTAGTCATAGTAGTCATCTTGATGCTCACAGCGAGAGACTCTTAATGTTGCTCGCATACCTAAATCTGCGAGAGGGGAGTCTGGTGCCACATGCCATTGTCCTACAGGGAAGAAATCAACAAGTCATGAATTTAGAGTAGAAGAGCTTAAAGCACAATTGTAATCTTATATGTTTTTTTAATGATAATTTTTCCCCACCTCAGGTGGGGAAGGCTGGTGGCTCTAAATGCTGCCCATTTGGAGCCACCAGCCTTTCTACCAAAGTGGCTGGTTCGTACTACCCCCTAAATTCCCAGGGAAATCTATACTCCTGGAAGCCCCAATCAGTCCCTTTCCCCTAAAAATGAATAGGGTGGCATGCATGTGCACATGGACATTTTGGGAGAAAGGCTGTGAAGCTCCCATCAGGGCCACACAGTGAAGATAACTGGATTATGGCTGAAGGTAAGTATTTCATCTAGTGGGCAGCAACAATGTAAATCAGCCATTATCAACCGGGGTTCTGGGGAATCCTAAGATTCCTCCAGGGCCTTCTAGGGGTTCCCTGAGCTGTGGATGGTTGACTTCCCACCTGATGGTGGCTGAATAGCTGTAAAGCCAACACCACTTGGCAGAGCCAGCTGCATGACACCATCAATCTTTATCTCTCTGTAAACATAGCACTCTGACCAATACTGTAAGGGCATTCTTCCCACTGGCCACAGATTAATTGGCTTATGCATGGGTTCTCCAAGACCTGAACATTATTTCAGGGGTTCCTCTTGGGTAGAAAGGTCAAGAAAGTCTGACTTAGATGAAAACTGTACAAGGGTACAGTTGCATTTTGAAGTCAAACTCCAGGCAAACAAATACTAATAAATACTTATTTTTTTAAGTCTTCTTTCAAGCCCAAGATGCCTTGTGCAAAAACACAACACCAAAAGGTGAACTAAAAAAGTGCACGTGGAGACACACAAAAAGTGCACTTAGGGTATCTTAGATGGTCCCCTCCCGAAAAAGTAGGACCCTTCCCTGAGCCCCCCAGGGTCCAAGACTCCTGATGGGGGCAAGGAACACTTAGGTCCGCCTAGCCAAAAGGCTTGGTGGCCCCTGCTACTCATGATCAACCAAAGACAACCAACAAGTACTAGGTGAGGGCTCTTCCAAAGATCCCCCTCAAGGCAGGGGAGGAAGGAACCTAAGGGTCACACATCCTCCCCTGAGACTACAGGGTAGGCATGAAGACCCTAAATAGTGTTCTACCTGCCAAAGGAGTTGTATTTCTTCCCATCTAGTCCTGAGATCTACACAGCCCTGCTACATCAAGGTGGCTGAAACCCTAAATGCTGTTTTTCCAGCCAAAGGATTTGTATTTCTGTCCATCCAGTCCTGAGGTCTACACATCCAGGCCATATCCAGGTGGCTGATACCATTTACAGCTGAAGAATAGAGTGGTATCTGCTCTCTTCTCCCAGCCTGTTGACTGGACAGTGGGAGCAGCAACAGACTGATAAGTGAATCCTTCTATTCACTCTGCTCTCTCTCACTAGGTCTCTTGTCAGCACATTTGTATGCAGAGCACCGGATTGGCTTTCATTCCTGCCTCTCCCAATCCGAATGCTGTCATATAAAAGGACTGCAAGGGGTGGATACCAAGTCCAACTTCGGAGCTTATATTGTCTTTTTTTTTAAGTAAAAATATATTGATCTACTAATAAATTAAAAAGATGTGACATCTCTGAAAGAGGAAAATGAAAGTGAGCATAGTGCTGGCCCCATTATTGGGATCTTTTTGAAGTGACTGTGTTGTCCCTACTGTAATTGTCAGCTATCTCACTGAGGTTGTAACAATCAACCTTGAGCCTTTGCCATTTCGTAGTCATTACTTACAACGCTGCAGTTCAGGTATGTGCAGTGCACACCTGCTCTAATCAATAAAGCTTATGTAGACTGCGGAACATTCAGCCTATGCATAATTAAATGGCTAGCCTGTCTACATATACCCTGGATTAAGGTCATTCTGGCTTCTGTCTGTTCATGCTGTGGATTAGACCAGCAAATTGTTCTGATTACTTTTGTACTCAGCTTGTCAGTACCTATCTTGATCTTCAGCTATATGTGCTCTGCCGATATGTCTGGAACATAGATGAGCGGTCCGGGTCTAGTCTGAGGACCAGCTTGTGAACCAGGTGCAGCGTGGTGTGGCGGGTAGTAAGCACACAGAGCAAAGTTAGGCAATAGCAATATATTGTAGGAAAATCCAACAAACACAGTACCACTAGGCCCGACAGGTAGGCATGACTGCACAGAACCACTTACTAACTATAACAGTGTTCTGTACACTTAAAAGATGTTAACAGTGTCTGCAACCAGGGCCATCTTTAAGGCAGGGCAAAAGGGGCAGCTGCCCTGGGCCCTGTCATTGTTGTGGGGTCCAAAGCAGCTGCCTCATACTTGCCAACTATCCTGGTTTAAATTCCCTTGAAGTTTTAGACCTGTGCTGTGTTCCCATATCTAAGTGCTGCTACTAAAGCTGCCCAACTCTGCCCTATTGTTGTGTACAGATGACTCACCTGCAGACCCTGTGTTTACATGTAAATAACCGGCATTGATATGTAAATAGGGGCAGCATTCATATGTAAATAGTGGTGGCCAGCTGCGCTGATATGTAAACAAAGCTGGCATTCATATGTATATCATACCCCCCTAAGGTCATATTCACCATCACCTATTCTGGATGCTGCCCACTGGGGAGACAAAGGCATGGTTGAAATTCCACAGCAGATGTCAGCAGATGCGTTAGGGTGTCATTAATAATTGATGCCACTGCTGTGTATCTGCTAAAGGGCAGCACATTTCTATGGTGTCAGGAAACAGGAAAGCGACTTTGCGCTCCTCAGTCCATGGTGTGCAGGCAGTGAGGAGATGATGTGCTGTAACCTCTAGCAACCAATCTGTGGGCAGGAATGATGTGCAGTAACCTCTAGCAACCAGTGAGCAGTATTGATGTACAGTAATCTCTAGCAACCAAACAGGCAGAAAGCATGTGCTGTAACCTCTAGCAACTAATCAGTGAGCCGTAATGTGTGCTGTAACCTCTAGCAACCAGTCAGTAACTGGTAATGATATGCTGTAACCTCTGCCAACCGATCAAAATCACTGCTGATCTGATTCAGTAAACTGATTTTGAGTCTAGTTGCTATTTATTTTATGTCTAAGAGCAGGTGGAGAGTGAAATTGCATGGAGGGGGGCCAAAGAAAATATTTGCCCAGGGTCCAATCAATATTAAAGACGGCCCTGTCTGCAACGAGGAGTGGAATGTGGCCTGGCCGTTCCACACCTAACGGGGAGGATTCCTGAAGTGAGGTAGCCGTAGTCCCTGCACTTTCCCTACTACTCTGGAACCTTTCCCTACCTCTAAGTACTGTCCATGCCAGACGGCGGTCCTGTCCCTACAGAGCACTAAACCCAGGAGCCAGAGTCTTAAATAGACTCTCTGACCCAAGATGGCCACTGGAGTCATACAGGACGACATCATCCAATCGGAAAGCTGTCTCCTTGTGACCACAAGAAGTTCCTCACAACTTCCTTCCACTTCTGCAACGCCGCTTTGGTAGAGCGCCACCTGCAGTGTGGAGTACAGAGACTGTACCTGCTTACAAGCTTGCTGAATTGCTACTTTTTGCTGTTTGCTCTGTCTGTCTGTATGAGTACATACACCTCCTGCCAGTTAGTTGGCCATCTGCCCTGGTGGCACAGTAGGTCCACCACACACATTGACAGGTCTTGTCTGTTTCTGGATAGCCTAGATCATGAACATGCCAATAGGCCCTGAAAGTCTTATTTAGCATTTACTATCAGGAGAATCAAGAAAAAGTAACAGACCTGTTTTTTCCATGACCATAATGACTGTTTTTCCATTCATCGGGATCAAAGTCAGTGTTTCTTGATAGCTTGAGTCCACCATGAAGGTGTTGCCTCCAAAATAAATGGAGATCAGTTTTGTGCCCAGACCCAGATTTAACACATGCCACACGCTGACCTCATTTAGGCAAATACTGAGTTGCAAAGAATCCAAGATCCCATTTATAGCTGTAAAGAGAAAATATTTCTGATGGTTAATGGAAGGTAAGTATTATCACGGAAACAAAATGCCATTGCCTTTCACTTTCAGTTAAATTGTATATAAGTTGGTGTCAGTGGGAGGAATGGTGCCTCATCATTGGTGTCAGTGGGAGGAATGGTGCCCCATCATTGGTGTCAGTGGGAGGAATAGTGCCTCATCATTGGTGTCAGTGGGATGAATAGTGCCTCATCATTGGTGTCAGTGGGAGGAATGGTGCCCCATCATTGGTGTCAGTGGGAGGAATAGTGCTCCATCATTGGTGTCAGTGGGAGGAATAGTGCTCCATCGTTGGTGTCAGTGGGAGGAATAGTGCCCCATCATTGGTGTCAGTGGGAGGAATAGTGCTCCATCATTGGTGTCAGTGGGAGGAATGGTGCCCCATCATTGGTGTCAGTGGGAGGAATAGTGCTCCATCATTGGTGTCAGTGGGAGGAATGGTGCCCCATCATTGGTGTCAGTGGGGTGAAATAGTGCTCCATCGTTGGTGTCAGTGGGAGGAATAGTGTCCCATCATTGGTGTTGGTGAGAGGAATAGGTGTCCTTCTATAAAACTGTGATCTCACCGCTGATCAAAGTTCATTTTCGGTTTATAAAGTAGAGATAATCGGGGGGAGACACACGTTCTCCCCCGATTATCCCCACACACAGAGAAGCTGTCACTCAGTTAAATTGTATATAAGTTAGAGCGTGAAAAGGTTAAACCTTTGGTCAAGTTTTTATTACTGTCTGTGTCTCCACTGGGGAGATTCCCATTATGGGGACTATTGTCTCTGGCACAGAAGGTGACAAGCCAAGGTCCAACTCCAGGCCAAAGCAGCAGGAAGGATAGCAGGCCGTTCACCCAATCAGTTGCGGCCGATACATTTTCCTCCCCACAGGAGCAGAAAGCAAAGGAGCGAGGGTGCTGGTGATATCATCGACCTACTATGGCATTGTGGCCATATAAGCTCAATGATGTCATCAGCATGCCCACCCCTTTGTTACATACAACTGCAAGTTGGAGAATCACCATCCACAGCTGACTGGACTGGCAGCCTGCTATCATGTGACACTTTCCCTTTGCTTCAGTCCAAACCTTGGCTCATCATTGTGATGGGAAATCCAAAATGTTACAATTGTCACACAAATAGGAAATCTTCCAGTGGGAAACACTTTGGAAAAAAGAAGAGATGCCCTCTTACTTCCTATTGTGTCAGGAAGTGAAGGGAAAACTCTCCAAAATGACAAAGACAGCAAAAAACACCCCAAAATACCCCAAGACAAATAGAGCTTTCTTTTGGTGGTATTTAATCAGCGCTGTGTTATTTATTTTTTGCTAAACAAACAAAGATGGAAATTGTGAAAAACAACTTTTTCTTAGTTTCTGTTATAAAATTTTGCACATTTTTAAGGTATTTTTTCTTCTTCACTGATGCGCGCTGATGAGGCTCCACTGATGGGAACTGATGAGGCTGCACTGATGGGAACTGATGAGGCTGCACTGATGAGGCTCCACTGATGGGAACTGATGAGGCTGCACTGATGGGAACTGATGAGGCTGCACTGATGGGCACTGATGAGGTTGCACTGATGGGCACTGATGAGGCTGCACTGATGGGCACTGATGAGGCTCCACTGATGGGAACTGATGAGGCTGCACTGATGGGCACTGATGAGGGTGCACTGATGAGGCTCCACTGATGGGAACTGATGAGGCTGCACTGATGGGAACTGATGAGGCTGCACTGATGGGCACTGATGAGGCTGCACTGATGGGAACTGGTGAGGCTGCACTGATGGGAACTGATGAGGCTACACTGATGGGTGTAGATGAGCACTGAATAGGAAGCACTGATAAGGCTGCAATGATGAGCCTGCACTGATGGGCACTGATAGGTGGCACTGATAAGCTGCTATGAAGTGCACTGATAGGTGGCACTGATTAGCTGCACTGATGGGGCTGTACTGACAATCAGTGCCCTGACACCCTTGCTGGTTATTAGCTCTCCTTTCCTCACACAGAAAAAGTGTGTAAGGAAAGGACTGCCGATAACCGGCAAGTCTTTTTACATGTGATCAGCTTGGCTCACAGTCTCTACTCTAATTCACCCCAAAAGTGTTCTATCGGGTTGAGGTCAGGACTCTGTGCGGGCCAGTCAAGTTCCTTCACCCCAAACTCGCTCATCCACACTATATTGCCAAAAGTATTGGGCACCCCTCCAAATCATTTGGTGGAGGAGGGATTATGGTGTGGGGTTGTTTTTCAAGGGTTAGGTTTGGCCCCTTAGTTCCAGTGCAGGGAACTTTTATAGGAGTTGTAAATGCAGAAGGTACATTCTATGCATTAAGATAAAAAACATTCTGTGTGTAGCAGCCTTCCCAGCACCCCCTAATTATGTACCTGAGCCCCATCTCTCTCCAGCGATGTCCACGAATGTCTACGCAGTCCGGGACACTTCTCCTGACTGGCTGAGACACAGGAGCGGCGCCATTGGCTCCCGCGGCTGTCAATCAAAGTCAGCCAGCCAATCATGGGAGAGAGGGGGCGGAGCCTGTCCGGAGCTCCATATCTGAATGGATACACGGAGTTCTGACTCAGCACGGGTGCCCCCATAGATAGCTGCTGGCTGAGGGGGCACTCGATAGGAGGGAGGGGCCAGGAGCAGCAAAGAGGGACCCGAGAAGAGGAGGATCCGGGGTGCTCTGTGCAAAACCAACTACACAGAGGAGGTAAGGTTAACATGTTTGTTTTTTTTGTTTTTAAAAATGAGCCCTTGCAATCACTTTAAAGCGGTAGTAAACTGCTGAAAAAAAAAAACCTGCAAGACAATAGCGTAATGTGCTAGTATGCATCGCATATGAAATACCTTAGAATGAAGCTCCCGCAGTGCGCCCGGTCACTTCTGAGGGAGCTGACATGTTACTGCGTTTCTTCCAGGTTGATGTCACTCCCGCGCATATTGTAGAAAAGAGCCGGCAACACTGAGATTCTTGAAGTGTAGTTTATTGGTACATCAGAGTGACAGTAAAACAATATCACTGCCGCGTTTTGGTAGTATCCTTAGTAGCCTGTAGAGAGCGCTGTTACTTGTCTATCTTCCACTCCAATGCATGCGCGCGGGAGTCCTCCTTTGCGGCAAGGTCCAGCATTCAGGTTTAGGAGATATTAATTTTACCTACAGGTAAGTCTTATTATAGGCTTACTTGTAGGTAAAAATGTCCAAGCGAGGTATACATCTGCTATAAGGCGTCAGAATACCAAGACATTTTGGACAATTTCATGCTCCCAACTTTATTTGAACAGTTTGGGGATGGCTCCTTCCTGTTCCAACATGACTGCGTACCAGTGTACAAAGCAAGGTCCACAAAGACATGGATGAGTGAGCTTGGGGTGGAGGAACTTGACTGGCCTGCACAGAGTCCTGACCTCAACCCCATAGAACACCTTTGGGATGAATTAGAGGCAGGCCTTCTCGTCCAACATCAGTGCCTGACCTCACAAATGCACTTCTGGAAGAATGATCAAACATTCCCATAATCCTGTGACAGCCTTCCCAGAAGAGTTGAAGCTGTTATAGCTGCAAAGGGTGGGCCAACTCAATATTGAACCCTACGGACTAAGACTGGGATGACATGTGCATGTAAAGGCAGGCGTCCCAATACTTTTGACAACATAGTGTAAATACATTAGCATTATACATACTGTAAATCAGGTTCAATCCTGGAGATTTCCCAATGGTGCCCTTGTCTTCTGATGAGGCTACAGCAGACTGTTGACTCTTCTCTTCATGGTACCAGCTGAGGGTTTCATTGAAGATGCAGAAGAAGAGGATACTTTCCTTATCTGTAATTATCTACAAACAACATTTAATTGTCATTAACAACCACATAACATGCCAGAAAAATCTATAATTCTACCAATTTGCAAGACTCTGGTTGGGCCACGTCTTCAGTATACCGTCCAGTTCTGGTCAATGTTCCTCAAGAAGGATGTGCTGGAACCGGAGAGAGTCCAGAGGGCAACAAAGCCAATAAGGAGACTGGAGGACCTCAGCTATGAGGAATGACTACCAACATTAACCACTTCAGCTCCGGAAGATTTTACCCTCATCATGACCAGGGCCATTTTTTGCTATTCGGCACTGCACTACTTTAACTGGTAGGTGCTCGGTCTTGCAACGCTGTACCCAAATGAAATGAATATCATAGAACGTTCTTTTGGTGGTATTTGATCACCACTGGGGGTTTTATTTTTTGCTACATAAATGGAAAAAACAGAAAATTTTGAAAAAAATATTTTTTATTTTCTGTTATAAAACACATGCAATAAAAAAAAAATTAAAAAATTAAATTTCTTCATAAATTTTGGCCAATATGTATTGTGCAATCTTGTCTTTGGTAAAAAAAAAAAAAAAATCCCAATAAGTGTATATTAATTGGTTTACTATGTGGTATTTGATCACCACTGGGAGTTTTATTTTTAGCTATATTAACGAAAAAAACAGAAAAATTTGAAAAAATATTTTTTATTTTCTGTTATAAAACACATGCAATTAAAAAAAATTAAAAAAATCAAATTTCCTGACAGACTCCATGGCAGCCTACGTGTGGGCTTACCCCGCCCTCCTCACTCCCATAGGACCTCATTACCATAAATTTAGCCTCATGGCCCGCACCTGTGTTCCTTTTTTGTCCTCCTCCTAAGGACCAGCAGTTGCAAGCAAGATATCCAGGGCAGAGGTTCCCGGTGGATAATGGGGTAAATCCTTGGGGCGGTGGTGTCCCCCCCCAGCGCCCAGGGCCCAGCTACGGCGGGTGAGAGGCGGGTGGCCAAGAAGATCCCCAGTTGGGGCGACCCATATATTTGCCCAGGATGATTCTGGCTGGCAGGGTCCTGAAGACAGGTGAGCGCTCCATGGCAGCATGGTATCTCTCTTTTTTTTTTGTACATGGTCTTCCTACCTTGTCTCGTGCTTCCCCATCCCTTCTGGCCAGCTCAGCGGTCTGAGCTTGGAACACAGTGCGCTCCTCCTAGCTGCCGCTTCTTCCGCGGCGGGTCCACTGCGCAGGCGCGCGGTCCGGGACCGAGGCTTGGTTCGCGCGTGCGCAGTCGAGCCGGCCGCCCGGCGGGCGCATGCGCAGTCGCTCGGGCGCTGCGGCGGGAGGTTTAAAACGGCTGTCAAGCCCTACAGTCCTCGGGATAGACTGCGGGCTTTGGCGGCGGTGTCCCCAGGCGTGTCGGCAAAATTTGGAGGGCGGCGTCGCGGGCTCGCTGACGC
>BLSH010517992.1:77001-109132 GCA_018402905.1 Glandirana rugosa | reverse complement strand
TCAGTATGTCACAGTACATGTTGGCATTCATGGTTCCCTCAATGAACTGTAGCTCCCCGGTGCCAGCAGCACTCATGCAGCCCCAGACCATGACACTCCCACCACCATGCTTGACTGTAGGCAAGACACACTTGTCTTTGTACTCCTCACTTGGTTTCCACCGCACACGCTTGACACCATCTGAACCAAATATCTTGGTCTCATCAGACCACAGGACATGGTTCCAGTAATCCATGTCCTTAGTCTGCTTGTCTTCGGCAAACTGATTGTGGGCTTTCTTTGTGCATCATCTTTAGAAGAGGCTTCCTTCTGGGACAATAGCCATGCAGACCAATTTGATGCAGTGTGTGGCGTATGGTCTGAGCACTGACAGGCTAACCCCCCACCCCTTCAACCTCTGCAGCAATGCTGGCAGCACTCATACGTCTATTTCCCAAAGACAACCTCTGGATATGATGCTGAGCACGGGTACTCAACTTCTTTGGTCGACCATGGTGAGGCACTGTTCTGAGTGGAACCTGTCCTGTTAAACCGCTGTATGGTCTTGGCCACCGTGCTGAAGCTCAGTTTCAAGGTCTTGGCAATCTTCTTATAGCCTAGGCCATCTTTATGTAGCCCAGCAATTCTTTTTTTTTCAGATCTTCAGAGAGTTCTTTGCCATGAGGTGCCATGTTGAACTTCCAGTGACCAGCATGAGAGAGTGAGAGTGATAACACCAAATTTAACACACCTGCTCCCCATTCACACCCAAGACCATGTAACACTAACAAGTCATATGACACCGGGGAGGGAAAATGGCTAAATGGACCTCAATTTGGACATTTTTACATAGGTGTGTACTCACTTTTGTTGCCAGCAGTTTAGACATTAATGGCTGTGTGTTGAGTTATTTTGAGGGGACAGCAAATTTACACTGTTATACAAGCTGTACACTCACTACTTTACATTGTAGCAAAGTGTCATTTCTTCAGTGTTGTCACATGAAAAGATAGAATAAAATATCTACAGAAATGAGAGGGGTGTACTCACTTTTGTAAGATACTGTAAAGGGAAAATATGCAGCTCTGACTAAAGTTGAATAATGCCCTTGCTATAGGTGTAGGCCATTTACATACTCGTGAGGGGTGTACTTACTTTTGCGAGATACTGTTTGTATATATAATGTGTTGGGGTTCTATGATTTTCTAGAAAAAAAATACAGATTTTTACTTGTAAACAACAAATGGGAGAAATAAGGCTGGCTCCTTCAGTGGTTAAACAGCATGCAAAGATATTTTAGACAGTCGTTCTCTTCCAACCTCATGGCAACAGTTTGGAGGGAACTATTTTGATCTTCAACATCAGTACCTGACCCCACAAATGCTCTTTCGGCTAAATGTGAGCAAATTCCCAGGCGCACTCCAAAATCTCATTGAAAGTCTTCCAAGACTGGAGAATGGCCTAGCCCAGGGATATGCTATTAGCAGACCTCCAGCTGTGGCAGAACTACAAGTCCCACGAGGCATAGCAAGACTCTGACAGCCCCATGCATGACACCCAGAGGCAGATGCATGATGGGACTTGTAGTTTTGCAACAGCTGGAGGTCCGCTAATTGCATATCCCTGGCCTAGCCTCAAAGAGGGGACAACTTCATTTTAATGGCCATGGTTTTGGAATGGGATGTCCAACAAGCTCATATACTGTAGGTGTGATGGTCAGGTGTCCACTTACTTTTGGTTCCATGGTATATATGCAAATAACAGATATGTTCTTTTTGTTAAAAACAAAAGATATGAAAAAAAATACATATTTACTTGATTTCCTCCTCGATCCAAAGTCTGTTTCGAGCAGATCAGAAGAGGTCCAATGAGGCCGGATGCTAAATCCTTCTGTAAATTGAGGAAGCTGGCGTAGAATCGAGTAAGACATCGCGGATCAGATGAAGCCGGGCTGTCATATGTGGTTACCTGCCAGATGTACGTTATGGAATCATTGGGATGGATGGGGTAATCCCTTAACTGCTCACCTGGAAAATAGCAAGAGGCTGATGTGCTAGAAATATATAAACCAATCAATTGTACTTGTGCTGTAATGAAAAAAACGCAGCTGATCTTATCCCTATTACGCATTTACCATGCCTCATTCTGCACTGTGTCTCTGTGAAGCGATGGAAGCAGGGCTTTGCTTCCTCATATCAGAGCTGCCCCCTTATGTCCGGGGATCTGATGATGGTGGGGTAATGATTAAGAAGCAGCAGGAGAAGCGGAGGAAGCACAGACCCATAGTGAATGAATGAAGCAAAAGCAGGGAGATCCATGCACTGCAACTCCTCAGGTACAGCTTTCTCCAGCAAGGAGAACAGTAAGCAGCAT
The DNA here is from genome assembly GCA_018402905.1 of Glandirana rugosa. Taxonomy (NCBI): domain Eukaryota; kingdom Metazoa; phylum Chordata; class Amphibia; order Anura; family Ranidae; genus Glandirana; species Glandirana rugosa. The sequence continues at coordinate 106,780 of BLSH010517992.1, read as the reverse complement.
TGTCTGGAAAGCTGAGAATGTGATCATGCCCGAAAATCTGCACCTGTGCATGGAATGGTCCACAGATCTGAGCACAGGACTGGGGCCGTGCACACATCTGCACATGTGCACTCACCTCCACCATCACAGAAATGAGCTTTCAAACTAGGGTTGCCACCTCATCCCTTTAAACCCGAAAACACATTAATTACACAGGTTCTGTGGCTGATTAAGGTGGTAATTAAACTCACCTGGTGACTTCTCTGCATTAAATCAGCCTCAGAACAACCCGTGTAATTCATATGTGTTCAGGTTTAAAGGGATGAGGTGGCAACCCTATTTCAAACACTGAGCTCAGAGCTACTGCATTAGGGGGAGAGAGACCATGTGAGGGGGTTTGAATCAAAGAAAAAAACTCACTCCTGTGATGGTGGAGGTGAGCAGAAAGGACTAGGCCTCACTTAGCAACATCCTGGGAGTATTCCAATCATGCTTTGGAAAGTAAATGTAATGGCCTACACCTATAGCAAGGGCATTATTCAATTTTAGTCAGCAAGGGCATTATTCAATTTCCTTTTACAGTATCTCACAAAAGTAAGTACACCCCTCACATTTCTGTAAATATTTTATTCTATCTTTTCATGTGACAACACTGAAGAAATGACACTTTGCTGCAATGTAAAGTAGTGAGTGTACAGCTTGTATAACAGTGTAAATTTGCTGTCCCCTCAAAACAACTCAACACACAGCCATTAATGTCTAAACCGCTGGCAACAAAAGTGAGTACACCCCTAAGTGAAAATGTCCAAATTGGGCCCAATTAGCCATTTTCCCTCCCAGGTGTCATGGGACTCGTTAGTGTTACATGGTCCCAGGTGTGAATGGGGAGCAGGTGTGTTAAATTTGGTGTTATCGATCTCACTCTCTCATACTGGCCACTGGAAGTTCAATATGGCACCTCATGGCAAAGAACTCTCTGAGGATCTGAAAAAAAGAATTGTTGCTCTACATAAAGATGGCCTAGACTATAACCACTTACCAACCGGAAGGTTTTTGCAGCTTTAGGACCAGAGCACTTTTTGCGATTCGGCGCTGCGCCGCTTTAACTGACAATTGCGCGGTTGTGCGACGTTGCACCCAAACAAAATTTGCGTCCTTTTTTTCCCACAAATAGAGCTTTCTTTTGGTGGTATTTGATCGCCTCTGCGTAATTTCTGATCGCCGCTATAAACAAAACAAGAGCGACCATTTTGCAAAAAAAAAACTAATTTCTTACTTTTTGCTAAATTTCAAATTCAAAAAAAATATATATAAAAAACATTTTTTTCACCGTTTTTGGCCGATTTATATAATTCCTCATATTTGTGATTTAAAAAATCGCAATCGGCATTTATTGATTGGTTTGCGCAAAAGTAGCCGCGTTTACGAATGATGAGAATTAATTTCTGGGGTTTTTATTTTTTTTTTATTTTTTACTAGTAATGGCGGAGATCTGCGATTTTTAGCGGTAATGCGATATTGGGGGGGGACATGTCGGACATTTTTGACACTTTTTTGGGACCAATGGCGTTTATTCAGCGATCAGAAATTTAAATGTCCACTGATTACTGTATAAATGTCATTGGCAGTGAAGGGGTTAACCTGGGGGGGGGAGAGCTAGGGGTTAATCGTGTTCCCTGGGTGTGTTCTTACTGTGGGGGGGTTGGGCTAACATGGGCATGAGAGATCTAACTGATCCCAGTGACAGGGATCAGTAGATCACTCATGCCCCACTGACAGAGCGGGGAACCGTCGTGTTTACATCGGCGGTTCCCTGTTCTTTCCCTGTGGCCGCTCATCACGGCTCGCTGGCGGACATCGGGTCTGCCCGAGCCACGGGCACACTCCTCCTAGCGGCTGTTCGCAGATCGCTGCCTTTTTACGGTGATTTGCGCTCAGCATCCCGACTGCTGCCATGAAAACACGGCACGCAGTCGGGAAGTGGATAAGAAGATTGCCAAGACCCTGAAACTGAGCTGCAGCACGGTGGACAAGACCATACAGCGGTTTAACAGGACAGGTTCCACTCAGTACACGCCTCGCCATGGTCGACCAAAGAAGTTGAGTGCAGTGCTCAGCGTCATATCCAGAGGTTGTCTTCGGGAAATAGACGTATGCGTGCTGCCAGCATTGCTGCAGAGGTTGAAGGGGTGGGCGGGTCAGCTTGTCAGTGCTCAGACCATACGCTGCACACTGCATCAAATTGGTCTGCATGGCTGTCATCCCAGAAGGAAGCCTCTTTTAAAGATGATGCACAAGAAAGCTTGCAAACAGTTTGCTAAAGACAAGCAGACTAAGGACATGGATTACTGGAACCGTGTCCTGTGGTCTGATGAGACCAAGATAAACTTATTTGGTTCAGATGGTGTCAAGCTTGTGTTTTGGCAACCAGGTGAGGAGTACAAAGACAAGTGTGTCTTGTCTACAGTCAAGCATGGTGATGGGAGTGTCATGGTTTGGGGCTGCATGAGTGCTGCCGGCACCGAGGAGCTACAGTTCATTAAGGGAACCATGAATGCCAACATGTACTGTGACATACTGAAGCAGAGCATGATCCCCTCCCTTCAGAGACTGGGCTGCAGGGCAATATTCCAACATGATAACGACCCCAAACACTCCTCCAAGAAGACCACTGCCTTGCTAAAGAAGCTGAGGGTAAAGGTGATGGACTGGCCAAGCGTCTCCAGACCTAAACCCTATTGAGCATCTGTGGGGCTCCTCAAATTGAAGGTAGATGAGTGCAAGGTCTCTAACATCCACCAGCTCTGTGATGTCGTCATGGAGGAGGGGAAGAGGACTCCAGTGGCAACCTGTGAAGCTCTGGTGAACTCCATGCCCAAGAGGGTTAAGACAGAGCTGGAAAATAATGGTGGCCACACAAAATATTGACACTTTGGGCCCAATTTGGATATTTTCACTTAGGGGTGTACTCACTTTTGTTGCCAGCAGTTTAGACATTAATGGCTGTGTGTTGAGTTATTTTGAGGGGACAGCAAATTTACACTGTTATACAAGCTGTACACTCACTACTTTACATTGGAGCAAAGTGTCATTTCTTCAGTGTTGTCACATGAAAAGATAGAATAAAATATTGACAAAAATGTGAGGGGTGTACTTACTTTTGTGAGATACTGTATATACAGACGCCCCCTTACCTGCATAGGCAGGTTTTTGGTAAAGGTGAACTAATCCTTTAAAAACATGGTTCACCTTTCCGTAAAACCTGCCTATGCTGGTAAGGGGTGCTTGTAGATTAAAGCAAACTGTGCAGCTCTGACTAAAGTTGGATAAGACCCTTGTAGGCCATTTATATACTTTATGAAGCCTAGCTGGAATACTACCAGGACGTCACTAAATACTCCCAGGATGTTGCTAAGTACCCCCCCCCCCCGGACTTTAAAAAGTATTCCCAGGACGTTGCTAAGTACTCCCAGGATGTTGCTAAGTACCCCCCGGACATTATAAAGTATTCCCAGGACGTTGCTAAGTACTCCCAGGATGTTGCTAAGTGAGGCCTAGTCATTACTGCTCACCTCCACCATCACAGGAGCGAGCTCTTTCTCTGATTCAAACCCCCTCACATGCTTTTTCTCTCCCCTGAAACAGTAGCTCTGAGCTCAGCATTTGAGAGCTTCCTCCTGGGATGGAGGAGGTGAGCAGCAACGACTAGGCCTCACTTAGCAACGTCCTAGGAGTATTTCAGTCTGGCTTCATGAGGTATGTAAATGGCCTACATCTATAGCAAGAGCATTATCCAACTTTGGTCAGAGCGGCACAGTTTGTTTTTATCTACAGGCGCCCCCTTATCCGCATAGATAATTTTTTGGTAAAGGTGACCTAACCCTTTAACCACTTGCTGACCACCCGCCGCAGCGTGACGGCGGCAAGATGGCTCGTTATTGCAAAACGCCATCACCTGATGGCAGCCGCGATAACTAGCATCGCTCACTGTGTCCGGAGGGGGCCAGGGAGTGGGTAGGGTGGACTCGATCACCGCCGCGATGGCCCCCCTGCAGTGAGAGAATGGAGGTCCATGTAAGTAAACACGGATCTCCGTTCTCATAGAGGTGGAAGGGCAGTGATCACAGGCTTCCTGTATATGGAAGCCATGATCACCTCCTTCCCCCAGCCAGGGCAGCCCACACAGAGTTAGAACACGCCCAGGGAACACAGTTAACCCTTAGAGCGCCCCCTGCAGGTTAACCCCTTCACTGCCAATGGCATTTACACAGTAATCAGTGCATTTTTATAGCACTGATCGCTGTATAAATGCCAATGGTCCCAAAAAAGTGTCAAAATGGTCCGACATGTCCGCTGAAATATCGCAGTACTGCTAAAAATCGCAGATCGCCGCCATTACTAGTAAAAAATAAAAAAAAAATAAAAACCCAGAAATGAATTCTCATCATCCGTAAACGCAGCAACTTTTGTGCAAACCAATCAATAAACGCCGATTGCGATTTTTTTTACCAAAAATATGAGGAAGAATATAAATCGGCCAAAACCGATGGAAAAAAATGTTTTTTTTATATTTTTTTTTTGGATTTGTATTTTATCAAAAAGTAAGAAATTTGGGTTTTTTTGCAAAATTGTCGCTCTTCTTTTGTTTATAGCGGCGATCAGAAATGACGCAGAGGAGATCAAATACCACCAAAAGAAAGCTCTATTTGTGGGGAAAAAAAGGACGCAAATTTTGTTTGGGTACAACGTCGCACGACCGCGCAATTGTCAGTTAAAGCGACGCAGCGCCGAATCGCAAAAAGTGCTCCGGTCCTAAAGTGGTAAATCCTTCAGGGGCTGAAGTGGTTAAATAACCAGACGCCATAATAAACATACCATTCTGCATGCAGACTCTCAAATAAATGATTTTGCCATACGTATCCGACATTAAACCAATATTACCGTACCTGCCATAGAAGGCTGATGGGAACTCACACTGCTCAGCCCTTGAGGATATAAATTGAACGGATGACGAGCCAGATTCTTGAATACAATCTAACAAACACAAAAAAAAAAAAATATATATAAAAAATGGCATGATGATCCCGATGGTTATTAAGTCTTAAAGGATAAGTACACCTACCTGTATTCTTTTTTCACCCCTTGCCCTGTCCTAACCTCCTAACCTAACGCATTCCCCCTAAAGCAGAAATGCAGACAAAAATAATAAAATAGAACCAAATAGCCTGTTAAAGGGTAAAAACCTAGGAGTTCTTACCCCTCACCACTCTGTCCAAAATAAATAAATAAATAAATAAAAAAAAATAACTTTATATATACTTTAACAAACAGCCATTAAATATGTATTTTTAGTCCTGACCCTATTAAAAAAAAAAAATAATAATAAGATGTACAATTCCAATACGCATTCCCCTTAAAGAAGAAATCCAGACACAAATAATAAAATAGAACTGAGTAGCCTGTTAAAGGGTAAAAACCTGGCAGGAGGAGTTCTCACCCCTCACCATTCCGTCCAAAAAGAAAAAAAAATAACTTTATATATACTTTAACAGACAACCATTAAAAATATATTTTGAGCCCTGACCCTATTAAAAAAAAATAATAATAAGATGTACAATCCCAATAGGCATCCCCCCTAAAGCAGAAATCCAGCCAAAAATAATAAAATAGAACCAAATAGCCTGTTAAAGGGTAAAAACCTGACAGGAGTTCTTACCCCTCACCACTTTGTCCAAAAAAAATAAAAAAATTAAAATAACTTTATATATACTTTAACAAACAGCCATTAAAATGTATTTTTAGTCCTGACCCTATTAAAAAAAAAATAATAATAAGATGTACAATTCCAATATGCATTCCCCCTAAAGCAGAAATCCAGACAAAAAATAATAAAATAGAACCAAGTAGCCTGTTAAAGGGTAAAAACCTGATAGGAGTTCTTACCCCTCACCACTTTGTCCAAAAAAAATAAAAAAATTAAAATAACTTTATATATACTTTAACAAACAGCCATTAAAATGTATTTTTAGTCCTGACCCTATTAAAAAAAAAATAATAATAAGATGTACAATTCCAATATGCATTCCCCCTAAAGCAGAAATCCAGACAAAAAATAATAAAATAGAACCAAGTAGCCTGTTAAAGGGTAAAAACCTGATAGGAGTTCTTACCCCTCACCACTTTGTCCAAAAAAAATAAAAAAATTAAAATAACTTTATATATACTTTAACAAACAGCCATTAAAATGTATTTTTAGTCCTGACCCTATTAAAAAAAAAATAATAATAAGATGTACAATTCCAATATGCATTCCCCCTAAAGCAGAAATCCAGACAAAAAATAATAAAATAGAACCAAGTAGCCTGTTAAAGGGTAAAAACCTGATAGGAGTTCTTACCCCTCACCACTCTGTCCAAAATAAATAAATAAATAAAAAAAACTTTATATATACTTTAACAAACAGCCATTAAAATGTATTTTTTGTCCTGACCCTATTAAAAAAAATAATAATAATAAGATGTACAATTCCAATACGCATTTCCCCTAAAGCAGAAATCCAGACAAAAAATAATAAAATAGAACCAAGTAGCCTGTTAAAGGGTAAAAACCTGACAGGAGTTCTTACCCCTCACCACTCTGTCCAAAAAAAATAAAAAAATAAAAATAACTTTATATATACTTTAACAAACAGCCATTAAAAATGTATTTTTAGTCCTGACCCTATTAAAAAAAAAAAAAATAATAATAATAATAATAAAATGTACAATTCCAATATGCATTCCCCCTAAAGCAGAAATCCAGACAAAAAATAATAAAATAGAACCAAGTAGCCTGTTAAAGGGTAAAAACCTGACAGGAGTTCTTACCCCTCACCACTCTGTCCAAAAATAAATAAATAAAAAAAACTTTATATATACTTTAACAAACAGCCATTAAAATGTATTTTTAGTCCTAACCCTATTAAAAAAAAAATAATAATAAGATGTACAATTCCAATACGCATTCCCTCTAAAGAAGAAATCCAGACACAAATAATAAAATAGAACTGAGTAGCCTGTTAAAGAGTAAAAATCTGACAGGAGTTCTTACCCCTCACCAGTCCGTCCAAAATGAAAAAGAAAAAAAAAAATTTACTTTAGCACTTTACTTTAACAAACAGTCATTAAAAAATGTATTTTAAGTCCTGACCCTAATACAAAATAAAATTAAAAAAAAAAGATCAAATAAAAAAAATAAGATATACAATTCCAATTTGCATTCCCCTTAAGGCAGATATCCAAACATAATTAATAAGATAGAATCAAATAGCCCGTTAAAGGGTTAAAAAAAAAAAAAAAAAAAAAAGAGCTGCTCTACACGTCTACATGTAGAATTCACTTTTCTACCACAAGATGTCCTCAGTCTGATGACCAGCATCATTAAAGCCACTTCCTCTGAGCCCAGGTCATCCTGGACCCGCCTCCAGCCTGTGACTGGACATGCTCATTTTACATTTTTTTAAATTTTAAAATTTTATATCACAGGCTCTCGCGCCAACGATGTTATTAACCAATTAGCAGCCGCTATCACGGCCTTTGGGGTAAATACTATAATTTTGCACTAGGAGTTGGTATCCTGTGCCGACATCGCTTGCCACGGTCAATTAGTATGCGTGGATCTTCCCAAATGTGTAAATGTCCCCATGTTGTGCAACAACACTGTGCCTTTAAGGCCTCATACACACGGACGTTTCTTAAAAAATAAACAAAACATCGGGCCCGACGTCAAGGAAAAAAAATTGGCGTTTTTCGGCGTTATGCATGGGCGTTAGTGAGGGTTAGAGAGCGTCGGCGTCAATAGGCGTTTTTTAAAAAAAATCATCCCTCTGCTATTTTTCAACCTAAAAACGTCGGCGTCAAAAAACGCCGGTTAACGCCGGTACAGTATTAGTTGGCGTTAGTAGGTGTTAGTTGGCGTTTTGCGGCATCGGCGTCAAAAAACGCCAAAACGTTACAGCCTCAGAACGCGCTGGCTGTGGGTTCTAGTTTCAGCTCACTAACGCCGACGCCATCTACAGCTCAAAAACGTCGGAGTTTTTATGGGGCCATTGACAGACATGGAGAGCTGCAAAAAACGCCAAAAAACGCCGGCGTAAAAAAAGGCCTAAACTGCGCAAACTATAAACATAAAGTGCACGTGCTATAATCCAATTCCACGGCGATCATACCTATAAATGCTTTACATATTGATTCATAAATGACAGTGCCCCACTTAATATAATACATAGTCCAGTTTATAAGTAGTATACTACTACAACAGTTCTTAAATCCAAAAGTGGCCGTGCTTAATAGTGTGAATGCTTCTCGAAAGTGCTTGTGCTTCCGACGTGCCAAACCACCGCGTGCGAGGAAAAAGGGTTAAGATCCCTTGCACAACACGGGGAAATTTACACATTTGGGAAGATCCACGCATACTAATTGACCGTGGCAAGCGCTGTCGGCACAGGGCACCAACTCCTAGTGCAAAATGATAGTATTATGGGCATGCTCATTGTCAGCACACAAAACTGATCCTTATGTTGCTTCTTTCTCTCACACTTCAGCCCTGCTGAACAGAGACAGCAAGAGGCTGATGTCGGGTGAAGATCGGGTACTTACACTGCTTGCATTATTTAAAAAATATATTTATTGATTTACAATACATTTAATAATAATGATTGCACAGCTGCAATAATTTGCGTCTAATATACAGGTGCTGGTCATATAATTAGAATATCATCAAAAAGTTGACTTATTTCACTAATTCCATTCAAAAAGTGAAACTTGTATATTATATTCATTCATTACACACAGACTGATATATTTCAAATGTTTATTTCTTTTAATTTTGATGATTATAACTGACGAATAAGGAAAATCCCAAATTCAGTATCTCAGAAAATTAGAATATTACTTAAAGCGGAGTTCCACTAATTTTTTTGTTTATTAAAAGTCAGCAGCTACAAAAAGTATAGCTGCTGACTTTTAGGCCTCATACACACGGGAGTATCTTTAAAAATAAACAAAACGTCGGGCCCGACGTCAAGGAAAAAAAAATCGGCGTTTTTCGGAGTTATGCATCGGCGTTAGTGAACGTCGGCGTCAATAGGCGTTTTTAAAAAAAAATCATCTCTCTGCTATTTTTCAACCTAAAAACGTCGGCGTCAAAAAACGCCGGAAAATGCCGGTACAATATTAGTTGGCGTTTGTTGGCGTTAGTTGGCGTTTTGCGGCGTCGGCGTCAAAAAATGCCAAAACGTTACAGCCTCAGAACACAATGGCCGTGGGTTCTACTTTCAGCTCACTAACGCCGAAGCCATCTACAGCTCAAAAACGCCAACGTTTTTATGGGGCCATTGACTAACATGGAGAGCTGCAAAAGACGCCAGAAAATGCCGGCGTCAAAAAACGTCCGTGTGTATGAGGCCTTAATAAACAGTAACTTACCTGTCTTCCGGTCCAGCGATGGCTGCGCCCAAAGCCTCGCTCGTCTCCCCCCTCCTCCCGATGGCCCCACCATTCCTAGTGTGGGCACCCGGCCCGGCTTCACGGCCGGGCACGCACTGCGCATGAGCGAGTCGTGCTGCGCATTCCTAGTGGCCAGGCAATCTTCTGGGACCTGTGATGTGTCCCAGAAGATTGCCAGGAGGGAGGGGCCACCTAGGAGGAGAGGAGGAGTCACCTAGGCGGCCCAGAGGCGGAAGGTGGAAGAGGGACAGGAAGTCCCTCTGAAACCTGGGGACACACCCCTTCCCCCCAAAAAAATGACATGCCAAATGTGGCATGTAAGGGGGCGAGGAGTGCTTAAAGTGGAAGTTCCATTTTTGGGTGGAACTCCGCTTTAAGACCAATACAAAGAAAGGATTTTTAGAAATCTTGGCCAACTGAACAGTATGAACATGAAAAGTATGAGCATGTACAGCACTCAATACTTAGTTGGGGCTCCTTTTGCCTGAATTACGGCATCAATGCGGCGTGGCATGGAGTCGATCAGTCTGTGGCACTGCTCAGGTGTTATGAGAGCCCAGGTTGCTCTGATAGTGGCCTTTAGCTCTTCTGCGTTGTTGGGTCTGGCATATCGCATCTTCCTCTTCACAATACCCCATAGATTTTCTATAGGGTTAAGGTCAGGCGAGTTTGTTGGCCAACTAAGAACAGGGATACCATGGTCCCTAAACCAGGTACTGGTAGCTTTGGCACTGTGTGCAGGTGCCAAGTCCTGTTGGAAAATTAAATCTGCACCTCCATAAAGTTGGTCAGCAGCAGGAAGCATGAAGTGCTCTAAAACTTCCTGGTAGAGGGCCGCGTTGACCTTGGACCTCAGAAAACACAGTGGACCAACACCAGCAGATGACATGGCACCCCAAACCATCATTGACTGTGGAAACTTTACACTGGACCTCAAGCAATGTGGATTGTGCGCCTCTCCTCTCTTCCTTCAGACTCTGGGACCCTGATTTCCAAAGGGAATGCAAAATTTACTTTCATCAAAGAACATAACTTTGGACCACTCAGCAGCAGTCCAGTCCTTTTTGTCTTTAGCCCAGGTGAGACGCTTCTGACGCTGTCTGTTGTTCAAGAGTGGCTTGACACAAGGAATGCGACAGCTGAAACCCATGTCTTGCATACGTCTGTGCATAGTGGTTCTTGAAGCACTGACTCCAGCTGCAGTCCACTCTTTGTGAATCTCTCCCACATTTTTGAATGGGTTTTGTTTCACAATCCTCTCCAGGGTGCGGTTATCCCTATTGCTTGTACACTTTTTTCTACCACATCTTTTCCTTCCCTTCGCCTCTCTATTAATGTGCTTGGACACAGAGCTCTGTGAACAGCCAGCCTCTTTTGCAATGACCTTTTGTGTCTTGCTCTCCTCGTGCAAGGTGTCAATGGTCGTCTTTTGGACAACAGTCAACTCAGCAGTCTTCCCCATGATTGTGTAGCCTACAGAACTAGACTGAGAGACCATTTAAAGGCCTTTGCAGGGGTTTTGAGTTAATTAGCTGATCAGAGTGTGGCACCAAATGTCTTCAATATTGAACATTTTCACAATATTCTAGATACTGAATTTGGGATTTTCCTTAGTCGTCAGTTATAATCATCAAAATTAAAAGAAATAAACATTTGAAATATATCAGTTTGTGTAATATGAATGAATATAATATACAAGTTTCACTTTTTGAATGGAATTAGTGAAATAAATCAACTTTTTGATGATATTCTAATTATATGACCAGCACCTGTATATGCCTGTGGTTCAGCTTTAAGGTAGTGTTGCATCGGCTCATAAATACCAACCTACTGATCAACTAATTCGACCTGGATCGCTACGAACCCCCTCTATCCCAGGATCTGGTAGTACCCCTTCCTTATCCTCCCCCTCCCCCACTTCACCTGTCCTTGTCTATTCTTATCTATCTTTAGTCTTTACCTTCTCTATGAAAACGGAAACAGGAATAGGCAGTCTCCTCTTCTGTGTTAAGCCTCGTACACACGGGACTACGATCGTACGTACGATCGTCGCAAATCGTATGTTGCATAATGTAACTTGCATACTGACTGCACTACATGATCGTACGACCGCAGAAAGAAAGTTCAGGTGCATGTAATTAGCATCCGCCCGTTCCTGACTTCTGAGCATGCGTGTTTTGCACAATACAACTTGTTGTACCAACTGCTCTGTACACACGATACAACGGTCGTATGAGCGCTTGTTGGTACGACCAAGTTTTCTAGTCTGCTCATACAACTCCCTTGTACGACCGTCGTATGTTCGACAGTTCTAATCGCGCATACAAATGATTGATATCGCATACAACGGTCATTAGTACGACCTGTTATATACGATCACCGTCCCGTGTGTACGAGGATTTAGGTAACTATAAATGTGTTTCAAGACTGAAACCTTCTGGATAATCTGCTTCGACTTCATGGTTAAGAAATGTCATACGCAATTAAGTGTAATGTGTTGCAGATGCCTCACCCTTGTTGTATTATCTTGGTACTGCCTGTTGTGGTTTGTATTAATAAAATATTTGAAAAAAAAAAAAAAGGTAGTGCTGCATGCAATAATAATTATAATAATTATTATTTTTATTATTGCTATTATTTTCTTTTCCCAGAATTTGGTCTCCGACTTCTCCTCTAAGCACATAATAATAATAATAATAATAATTATTATATTAATATTACCAGTATTTTTTTTTACCTGAATTTGGTCTCCAACTTCTCCTCTAAGCACAGGGCCAAGAATTCCCATCCCAGGAATTTCTGAAGGTTTTTGGTGAGTGAATTTGGAGTTTGTAAATTCTCTATACAAAACTTTAGTGAAACGATTCCTGCATCAAAAGTAAAAAAAAAAAAAAAAAAATTAAAAAAATAAGTTGTGATAAATTAAAGTGTACAAACATCCACATAATCAGGACGAAAATAGCTGTATTTTCTCTAATATATGTGGTTCCTATATCGTCAGAGCCACCTAGCAGCCATAATGCATTTTTTTTCCAGAAATACCTCAATCAGGAAACAAAAACATATTGTGGCCCCTAGATGGGGCTTACAATATAGGAACCATACTTAATAGAGGAAGTACGACAATTTGTGACCTGATTGTGCTAACCAGAGGCGTAACGATAGGGGGTGCAGGGGTTGCGATTGCCCCATGCTCCAGGGGGCCCATGTGCCTCCCTTGTTCCCCTCTAGTTAGGAGGGATGGCGGGGGCGGCATTTAGAGGAACCAATCTCCTCCATTTTCCTCCTAATGGTTCCACTATACGCTGCCCCCACCGCCCCTCCTATCCAGTTTACTTGTCTTCTGCTATTCCCAGGGTCCCTGTGTGCTTCCCTGGTCCCCCCACAGAGCTGCTGTCTTCCCCCCTCCTCTCTCCTGCCAGCTGCTGTAGAAGATGTGTCATGATGGAGAGATGGGAACTGGTCGGTAAGTTTGTCATTTACCGACACCTTCCTTTTTTGAATGAACAGAGTCAGTGATTGGTACAGATTGGTTCATTCATAACTGAAGCATAGTAAACTGTTTTTACTATACTTCCATTTCTGAATGAATGGGAGGCTCGGTGCACAGCTATTCCTGTCCATTCATTCTGTGCAGCTGAGGTTACACAGATGGAGATTGAGGGCTGATGTTTGTTTAGACCCCTGATATCTCATCAACAACCAACAGAGCTCCTAAAAAAATGTAAAAAATAATAAAAATAAAATTGTAAAAGTAATAAAATGAAATGGTAAAAAAAAAAAAAAAAATAAAATTAAAAACTACTGACACCAGAGAGGGAACAATTAGGATTGCAATTGCGACTGGGCCCTGGCATTTCACCACCATGGGGAGGCCCGAAGATGGCAGAATGGGGGCCCGCTGTAGAGTTTGTGAAAGGGTCCCGCTGCGGTACCGTAATAAAGGGACCCGCAATAGGAGTAAAGGGCCCCACGGTCAGTGGGAAGAGGGAAGGGCCCTGACCAGGGGGGCCCTTCATAATTTCTTGCAAGGTTCTTGTCATGCACCTGATGGTGGAGTCTGGCTTGTGCAGGGAACAACCACTCTTGCGCACCTGATTCAGGGACCCCTGATAGAGCAGACAGGTGGTCCGGGAGTGCAGGATGGCACAAGGGGTGGATGGTCACTGATGATGATGTGAGATCTCAAGCAGCCATGCAGGTCAGAAGAGAGGTGGTACAGGCTGGGTCGGCAACTGACTGGCAATGCGGTACAAGGGATCAGGCAGAAGAATGGTCAAGTCCAAGCAAAGTTTGTAACCGGGCTGACAGCAGAGGTACAGAGGGGTCAGACAATTGGATGGTCGAGGATAGCTGGGGGTCGGTGCAGGCAGATAACAGCAGGTCAGGACAAGCCGGATCTTTACAGGGAACAGGAAAGATCACAGGAACTGGATTACATGAACAGAGCTGGGGCTCACAGTTACTCAGACGCTGTAGAACGGACAGCACCGGCTACAGGGAGTCAGTCAGCTTAAATGGGCAGTTTGTCGCTGATGCCCCGTGCACAGGCTTTCCAGGGGCCACAACAGCTTCCTTACATTGCCCCCCCAAGGGGCAGCCTCCGGATGCCCAACTTGGCCACTTTGACAGGATTGCTATCCTTGAATGCTTGAATACATTTGTCCGCATGAAGCTTGGCTTCAGGCTCCCAAGAGCTCTCCTCGGGCCGTACGCCCTCCATTTCACAAGATACTGGATGCCGCCGCCCCTCTTCCTGCAGTCTAGTACCGACTCGACTTCGAATTCCTCTTCCCCATCAATCACAACAGGAGCGGGAGGAACAATTGCTCTACTTGGGAAAGGATCCAGGGTCACTGGCTTCAGCAAGGTGACGTGGAAGACTGGATGTATTCGCAAGGATGATGGAAGCTTGAGTTCGTATGAGACCTGGTTGATCCTTCTTAAAGGGGCCAATAAATCTTGGACCCAGCTTCTTGGACGGGCAGGTCAGTCTTAAATTTCTTGTGGATAGCCAAACTTGGTTACCTGGCTGGAGATCCAGTTCGCCGCGCTTCCTTTTATCATAAATAGCTTTGCTCTGCTCTTGAGTCTTAGCAAGCATTTTCTGCAGTAGTTTCCAATTGGTGTTGAAGAATTGGGTCGTTTCTTGTACCACTGGTACCGCAGTTTCGCTTGGCAAACTAGGGAGTACCATGGGATGAAAGCCATAATTTGACCAGAATGGCGACTGTTTAGTCGTGGAGGGAATGGAGTTGTTGTAGGCAAACTCTGCCAATGGCAACAGCATGCCTCAGTCATTTTGTGAAAAGACAGATAATTCATGTTGAAATATAGAATTGAGGAAGTAAACTCACCACATGGTGGAACTGTGGTGGTCAAAAACATACGAGCATGCCACATCCTAAACTAAATATATATACACAAAAGAGCATATTGAAAAAAATGGACTTTAACCACTTGCCGACCATCAATCGGCAATTGACAGCGGCAAAGTGGCTCTGTAACGCGGATCGCCGTCATACGACGGCGCCCGCGCGCTCACTGTGTCCGGGGGGCCGGGGAGCGGGTGCGGCGGCTTCGATTGCCGCCGGCTACCCGCGATGGCCCCCCCGGAGCGAGTGAGCGGAGGTCCGTGTATGTAAACACGGACCTCCGCTGTGTGAAGGGGGAAGGGCTGTGATCACAGCCTTCCTGTACATGGAGGCTGTGACCACTTCCCTTCCCCTGTTAGGGCAGTCCCCCCACAGTTAGAACACGCCCAGGGAACATAGTTAACCCTTAGAGTGCCCCCTGCAGGTTAACCCCTTCACTGCCAATGGCATTTACACAGTAATCAGTGCATTTTTATAGCACTGATCGCTGTATAAATGCCAATGGTCCCAAAAAAGTGTCAAAATGGTCCGACATGTCCGCTGAAATATCGCAGTACCGCAAAAAATCGCAGATCACCGCCATTATTAGTAAAAAATTAAAAAAAATAAAAACCCCAAAAATGAATTCTCATCATCCGTAAACGCGATCACTTTTGCGCAAACCAATCAATAAACGGCAATTGCGATTTTTTTTATCGCAAATATGAGGAAGAATATAAATCGGCCAAAAACGGTGAAAAAAAAATGTTTTTTTATATTTTTTTTTTTGATTTGTATTTTAGCAAAAAGTAAGAAATTTGGGTTTTTTTGCAAAATTGTCGCTCTTCTTTTGTTTATAGCGGCGATCAGAAATGACGCAGAGGGGATCAAATACCTCCAAAAGAAAGCTCTATTTGTGGGAAAAAAAGGACGCAAATTTCGTTTGGGTACAACGTCGCACGACCGCGCAATTGTCAGTTAAAGCGACGCAGCGCCGAATCGCAAAAAGGGCTCCGGTCCTAAAGCTGGAAATCCTTCCGGTCCTTAAGTGGTTAAAGGCATGCTGAGTAAAAAAATTGATAATACACTTTATTTGTTACAAAATGGCATCCATGTGCCCAAAGCATTAGACATTTAAAATCACTAAAAGTTTTAAAGTATATTATCAATTTTTTACTCAGCATGCCTTTAAAGTCCATTTTTTTCAATATGTTCTTTTGTGTGTATACATTTTGTGAAAAGAATGAGAAGCAGCGGAGATATTGCTCCAGGGTCTTATTTGTCCTTTCGGTTTGGCCGTTGGTCTGTGGGTGATAGGCCGAGGAGAATGAGAGGTCGACTTCCAGAGCAGAACAGAGGGCTCTCCAGAACCGTGATGTAAATTGGACTCCCAAATCAGACACTATGTTGTCATGAATACCATGTAACCGAACAATCTCTTTGACAAAGATTTCTGCAGTTTCTCTTGCAGTAGGGGTGCCTTTCATCAGGAGAAAATGTGCCATCTTGGTTATTCGATCTACGACTACAAAGATCATGGTGTACCCATTGGCTGACGGCAACTCCACTATGACGTCCGTGGATATCTTGGACCAAGGCCGTTCAGGTATAGGGAGTGGTTTCAACAACCCCCAAGCCTTGGTTTTGTCTGTCTTGTTCCTGGCACAGACTGAACAAGAAATAACATATGCCTGACAGTCCTCACCAACTAATGGTCACCAGAAAGAGCGAAGCAAAAGTTTGATGGTTTTCCATGTGCCAAAGTGTCCGGCAAGCTTGTGGTCATGACAAAATTTCAGGACAGCAGGACGCTTTTCCTTTGGCACGAAGATTTGGTTATTGTGCCACCATAGACCATCCTTCCAAGTCAGCCCCTGATTACATAGTCCAGAAGAGCAGGCAGAGGTTGTCCGGATCTGTGAAAGCAGGTCATCTTGGGATAGCAGGAAATTTCTAGGCTGCAGGATAGTGTCCAGAGAGGCAGATGTTCCAGGTTCAGAGAACATATGGGATAGGGCGTCGGGCTTGACGTCCTTCGACCCTGGCCTGTACGTGAGATGGAATTGAAATCTGGAGAAGAAGAGTACCCAACGGGCCTGACGGGGCTTAAGTCTTTTGGCCGTCCGGAGATACTCCAGATTTTTATGATCTGTATAGATCAGGATGGGGTGTTGGGCTCCTTCGAGCAGGTAGCGCCACTCCTCAAGTGCTGATTTAACGGCGAGCAACTCCCTGTCCCCCACATCATAATTCTTCTCTGGAGCCGAAAGTTTACCGGAGAAGAATGCTACGGGATGGAGTAGGGCCTTTGCTCCTTGTCTCTGGGAGAGCACGGCTCCAACAGCAGTCTCGGAGGCGTCTACCTCCACAGCGTAGGGCAGGGTTGCATCCGAATGCTTGAGGATAGGTGCAGATGTAAAAAGTTATTTTAGAGCCTGAAAGGCTTTTTGTGCCTCAGGTGTCCAGTGGAAGCGCTGACCTTGCTTCGTGAGCTGGGTAATGGGGGCGATGATAGCAAAAAACCCCCATGATGAATGTCCGGTAAAAAGTAGAGAATCCCGCGAAGCGCTGGACACCTTTTATTATCCACTGGCGCTGGCCATTCCAGGATAGCTGAGACTTTTTGCGGATCCATCGTAATGCCGGTAACAGAAAGAATCGACCCAAGAAAAGGGATACTGGAGCGCTCGAACGCACAATTTTCCGCTTTAGCATATAGTCTGTGTTGCCGCAAGTGGCTTAGATCACTGCAGACATGTTTGCGGTGCTCTTCCAGGAATGAGGAAGAGATCAAGAGGTTTTCAAAATAGTTGATGATGAAGAGATCCAGGTAGTCTCGGAAGACATTGTTGGCAAGGTGCTGGAATGTGGCCAGGGCATTGCAGAGTCCGAAGGGCATGATGAGGTACTCATAATGTCCAAAGAGTGTTCGGAAGGCTGTTTTCCACTTGTCGCCCTCTCGGATCAGGTTATAGGCCCCTCGGAGGTCCAGCTTGGTAAACACGGTGGCCAACCCTAGCCTCTGGAAGAGCTCCGGAACTAGCGGGAGCGGATAGCGTTTTTTGACCGTGATTCTGTTCAAGTCCCTGTAGTCGATACAGGGCGAAGCATATGATCCTTCTTTTCAACTAAGAATATGCCGGCCCCGGCAGGGGATGTGGAAGGCCTGATAAATCCCTTTGCTAAGTTTTCATCCAAGTAAGCCTTGAGGGCTAATAGCTCGAGCTCAGACAAAGGGTAGATGCGACCAAAGGGAACCTCAGTTCCGGGGAGAAGTTCAATAGGACAGTCATAAGACCGATGTAGAGGTAATTGGTCTGCCCCTTTTTTACTGAACACATCCAGATATTCATGGTAGGCTGGAGGGACTGCTTGGCGGGTTTCCAGGTCAGGTTCAGAGTCTAGGCTTAAAAGTGAGGGGCCAACATCCCGGGATGGAAGCAGACATTGCTGGGTGCAGTACGAAGACGGGAACTGAATGTGCCCAGAGGACCAGTCTATGTAGGGGCTATGAGCCCTGAGCCACAAAAGACCCAAGATAATGGGAAAAATCAGGGATGCGATGGCATCAAAGACCAGCAGTTCTTGGTGACCACCAGCTGTGGAGACAGGTATGGCAAGGGTTTCATGAGTCACCTGGCCGGATTTGATGGCTGTTCCATTGGCTAGGCGGATGGTCATCTTGTGCGCCTTGGGACACAGGGACATCTGGGGTAGTGCCACGAAGGCTTGGTCAACGAAGCAACTACACGTCCCGGAATCAATAATGGCTGGTATCTGGATGTTCCCTCCGGGCAACTGCAAAGAGATTAAAAGGGTCAGGTGAGAGACAATACTGGTGACAGGAGTTTCTTCCTCTTTGATCCTGTGGTGCCCTTACCGGACCTGGCGGGGCAGGTCCTCACCACGTGTCCGGGCTCCCCGCAGTACAGGCACAGGTTATGAGTACGGCGTTGCTGTCTCTCCTCTGGTGTGAGCGACGGGCGGAGAAGGCCAATCTGCATCGGCTCTGATTGGTCAGATGGTGCAGAGGTGGAAGGAGCCGGAGCTGGGTAACTGGGCACACGAGGCATCATCCATGTGTGGCACGGTGCCGCGGATGTTCCAGAAGCTCTTTCAACCTGGCGTTCCCTGAGCTGCTGGTCTATCTGGATGGCCAGATTAATGAGGGCATCCAGGGTTGTGGGTACCCCAATGCGGGCGAGCTCATCCTTTAAAGGTTCCGATAACCCCAGGCGGAACTGGTAGCAGAGTGCTGCATCGTTCCATGCCGTGTCAGCGCTCCAGCATCTGAACTCGGATACGTAGTCCTCTGCTGTGCACCGGCCCTGTTGTAGGGCATGCAAGGCAGCTTCTGCTGTACCCGCAAGGTGGGGGTCCTGGTATAACCTGGCCATAGCATCAAAAAACACATTCAGGGTGGTGTCTTCAGGAGCTCTCTGTTCCCAGAGCCGATGAGCCCAGGACTGAGGTTCTCCTTGTAGCAAGGAAATCACAAGCCCCACCTTTGAGGCTTCCAAGGAGAAGGTGCGGGGCTGCAGGCCGAAATAAAGTTCACAGGAGTTGCGAAACGCCCTGAATTTGCTTCGATCCCCTACAAACTTGTCAGGAAGGGAGACTTTAGGCTCTGATGGCAAGGCCACAATGGCGCCGGCAGATGCAGTTCCCACTCCAGGTGCGACGGGAACGGAAAGCTCATGCACTTGTTCCTCCAGCCGGGTATAGCCTTCTTGCAAATTTTTCACAGCTTGCGTGAGCCCGGCCAAGTGGACACACAGTTCCTCCATAGCAGAGGGTGTCGCCAATTGGATGGTCGAGGATATCCGGGGGTCGGTGCAGGCAGATAACAGCAGGTCAGGACAAGCCGGGTCTTTACAGGAAACCGGAAGGATCACAGGAACTGGATAACAGGACCAGAGCTGGGGCTCACTGGTACTCAGACGCTGTAGAACGGACAGCACCGGCTACAGGGAGTGAGTCAGCTTAAATGGGCCGTTTGGCGCCAATGCTAGCACATATGCGCGCACAGGCGTGCACGAACGCGCACACACGCTACGTGCGTCGGCGCACAGGCTTTCCAGGGCCACAACAGCTTCCTTACAGTTATAGTTATGCCTCTGGTGCTAACATTTGTAGTGTTACCTCAAAATTATCTCCTTGGCATCCAATGATCCCCTAATCATTGCCATATCTACAAATAAATTACATTTTGTTGTTCTGACAATTTTAGAAAATTAAAGCAGATTGAAGAAGGACATTTTTATTATTTTGTGTTTATTTTCATTTCCCCCTGGCCTTCCCTAGGCAGGCATTAGGCCTTGTCTCTGATCACTGATGTCTTATATCTACCCCAATTTGAAGGTTATTACATATATGTTTTTACTTTTTGTCATTTCTCGTTGGTTGGTAGTCCCAGTCCACCTCTATTGCTGCGATGTAGTGTACCCATGTCACAGGACTGCGTTTACTATGGGATCGTGGGTCGACGCGTCCAGGATAATCCGCCATATCCAACACCGTAGATTCATAATAGTCATCATCTTCCTCATAGTCATCATCAGGTACATGGGATCTGGTTTCCAGTTCCCTTATACATTCTTCTACCCTGACCAAGGATGTCATCCTGCCTGATATGGACAAAATGTAATAAAGGATATCATTTTATACACAGTGTACTTTTTTTTACCTATCCCCAGGACCCCTAGGGATACCCTGCCTGACAGAGAGCTGCCTGTAAGAACCGAATACCAAGTCTGAAATCTTGTGAGAAGTTGTTCCAGCACAGCAAAGGAGTGGATCTATCTATCTGTCTAGCCATGAGCTGTTGGTGGAGGTAACGTCCTGCCGAGAGACTTAAAGGGCTATCTATCTATATATTATCTATCTATCTATCTATCTATCTATCTATCTATCTATCTATCTATCTATCTATCTATCTATCTATCTATCTATCGTATCTATCTTATCTATCTATCTATCTATCTATCTATCTATCTATCTATCTATCGTATCTATCTTATCTATCTATCGTATCTATCTATCTTATCGATCTATCGTATCTATCTATCTATCGTATCTATCTTATCTATCTATCGTATCTATCTATCTATCGTATCTATCTTATCTATCTATCGTATCTATCTATCTTATCGATCTATCGTATCTATCTATCTATCGTATCTATCTTATCTATTCTATTCTATCTTATCTATTCTATTCTATCTATCTAGCAATGAGCTGTTGGTGGAGGTAACATCCTGCTGAGGGGCCACCTATATATCTACTGTATGTATGTATCTATGTACTGTATGTATGTATGTATGTATGTATCTATCTATCTATCTATCTATCTATCTATCTATCTATCTATCTATCGTATGTATCTATCTATCTATTGTATGTATCTATTCTATGTATCTATCTATCTACCTATCTATCTAGCAATGAGCTGTTGGTGGAGGTGACATCCTGCTGAGAGGCTTAAATGGTCATCTATCTATCTATCTATCTATCTATCTATCTATCTATCTATCTATCTATCTATCTATCTATCTATCGTATCTATCTTATCTGTTCTATTCTATCTTATCTATTGTATTCTATATATCTAGCAATGAGCTGTTGGTGGAGGTGACAACCTGCTGAGAGGCTTAAAGGGGCCATCTATACATCTACTGTATGTATGTATGTATCTATCTATCTATGTACTGTATGTATCTATGTACCTATCTATCTATCTATCTATCTATCTATCTATCTATCTATCTATCTATCTATCTATCTAGCAATGAGCTGTTGGTGGAGGTGACATCCTGCTGAGAGGCTTAAAGGGGCCACCTATATATCTACTGTATGTATGTATGTATCAATCTATCTATGTACTGTATCTATCTATCTATCTATCTATCTATCTATCTATCTATCTATCTATCTATCTATCTATCTATCTATCTATCTATCTATCCCTCTCTGCTGTTCTCTATTTGCTCATTGTTTCCAGCATCTCCCAAATACCTTCTATATTATTATCTATATTATCTATCAATGAGCTGTTGGTAGAAGTGGCATCCTACTGAGAGGCTTAAAGGTGACACATTTGTGTCTATCTATCTATCTATCTATCTACATATAAATAAATAAAAAAAATACCTTCTGGGTGCGTCCTAGTTTGGCAGGAAAGTTTGTATACTTCTTTCTCTCCTGGGTTCACCACCGCTGTAAAAAAGCTGAACGCTGTGACGGGAAGTATGGGGACCCGGTGCTCTCCTATGACAAAGCTATGTCCTTCCAGAGAAAACCGGTGAACTTCAACGTGTGTCCCAAATCCAATGACATGAAAATAAGACGGCTTCTTCACACACATGGTTTGCTCTAGGGCATAGAAATCAAAATATGAGTAAATTAAAGTCAACATAAAGTATAAAGTACAGTATGTGTTAGGCTTTTATAGCCCCCTGTGCAGCAGCACTCAGACTGGGAGAGAAAGAAGCAGGGCTGGAAGTGCTCAATAGACATGTGCTGAGACAGAACATGCTGACAGGAGGAGAGAGCAGAGAGGTGACCTTATAAGTCTGTTTCTGCTCTTTCCCTGTCCAATCACAGGCTGTAGGCGGGGAGATGGCCCCATACATCTTTTCTGCCCTGTCTTTGTCCAATCTTAGGCTGTAGGCAGTGAGATGAGCTCATAAGTCCCTTTCTGCTCTTTCCCTGTCCAATCACAGGCTGTAAGCAGAGAGATGACCTCGTAAGTCTGTTTCTGTCCTTTCCCTGTCCAATGACAGGCTGTAAGTAGAGAGATGACCTCATAAGTCTTTTTCTGCTCTTCCCCTGTCCAATCACAGGCTGTAAGCAGAGAGATGACCTCATAAGTCTGTTTCTGCTCTTTCCCTGTCCAATCAAAGGCTGTAGGCAGGGAGATGACCTCATATGTCTGTTTCTGCTTTTTTCCTGTCCAATCAAAGGCTGTAGGCAGGGAGATGACCTCATAAGTCTGTTTCTGCTCTTTCCCTGTCCAATTACAGGCTGTAAGCAGAGAGATGACCTCATAAGTCTGTTTCTGCTCTTTCCCTATCCAATCACAGGCTGTAAGCAGAGAGATGACCTCATAAGTCTGTTTCTGCTCTTTCCCTGTCCAATTACAGGCTGTAAGCAGAGAGATGACATCATAAGTCTGTTTCTGCTCTTTCCCTGTCCAATCACAGGCTGCAGGCAGGGAGATGACCTCATAAGTCTGTTTCTGCTCTTTCCCTTGCTAATCACATTTTGTAGGTAGGGAGATGACCTCATACATCTGTTTCTACTGTTTCCCTGTCCAATCAAAGGCTGCAGGCAGGGAGATGACCTCATAAGTCTGTTTCTGCTCTTTCACTGTCCAATCAAAGGCTGTAGGCAGGGAGATAACCTCATATGTCTGTTTCTGCTCTTTACCTGTCCAATCAAAGGCTGTAGGCAGGGAGATGACCTCATATGTCTGTTTCTGCTCTTTACCTGTCCAATCAAAGGCTGTAGGCAGGGAGATGACCTTATAAGTCTGTTTCTGCTCTTTCCCTTGCCAATCACATTTTGTAGGCAGGGAGATGACCTCATATGTCTATTTCTGCTGTTTCCCTGTCCAATCAAAGGCTGTAGGCAGGGAGATGACCTCATATGTCTATTTCTGCTGTTTCCCTGTCCAATCAAAGGCTGTAGGCAGGGAGATGACCTCATAATTCTGTTTCTGCTTTTTCCCTGTCCAATTACAGGCTGTCAATGGGGAGGTGGCCCCATAAGTCAATCTCTGCTCTTTCTCTGTCCAATCACAGGCTGTAGGTGGGGAGATGACTTGGCTGTGTTGCATAATGGCAGCAGAGAAAAGTCAGGTCTCTAGAATGGCTAATTGACAGAGATGTATTCTGTCTGTGTATTTAGCCGCTGCCTGGGGTTCAGATTTAAGAAGGCACATATATACACTATACTTGTGTGATAAATGTATTCTTATGGTTAAAGGTGTATTTATTTACCTGGAATTGAACCATTAATAAATCCATTGATTGTATGCAGAGGCGTATCTTCTAATCCTTGGTTATAGTGGCTTAAACCTGTATGTGAAGATACATTGAATTATTTATACACACAAGGATGCCCCCATACAGTGAGGGAAAAAGTATTTGATCCCCTGCTGATTTTGTACGTTTGCCCACTGACAAAGAAATGATCAGTCTATAATTTTAATGGTCGTTTATTTTACCAGTGAGAGACAGAATAACAACAAAATATCCAACGCATTACAAAAAAGTTATAATTGATTTGCATTTTAATGAGTGAAATAAGTATTTGACCCCTTTGCAAAACAGGACTTAGTACTTGGTGGCAAAACCCTTGTTGGCAATCACAGAGGTCAGACGTTTCTTGTAGTTGGCCACCAGGTTTGCAGACATCTCAGGAGGGATTTTGTCCCCCTCCTCTTTGCAGATCCTCTACTAGTCATTAAAGTTTTGAGGCTGACGTTTGGTAACTCCAACCTTCAGCTCCCTCCACATATTTTCTATGGGATTAAGGTCTGGAGACTGGCTAGGCCACTCCAGGACCTTAATGTGCTTCTTCTTGAGCCACTCCTTTGTTGCCTTGCCCGTATTTTCTGGGTCATTGTCATGCTGGAATTCCCATCCATGACCCAGTTTCAATGCCCTGGCTGGGGAAAGGAGGTTCCAAGATTTTACGGTACATGGCCCTGTCCATTGTCCCTTTGATGCAGTGCAGCTGCCCTGTCCCCTTAGCAGAAAAACACCCCCTAAGCATAATGTTTCCACCTGTGTGACGGTGGGGATGGTGTTCTTGGGGTCATAGGCAGCATTCCTCCTCCTCCAAACATGGCGAGTTGATTTGATGCCAAAGAGCTTGATTTTGGTCTCATCTGACCAAAGCACTTTCACCCAGTCCTCCTCTGAGCAGGGGGACCTTGTGGGCGCTGCAGGATTTCAGTCCTTCACGGCGTAGTGTGTTACCAATTGTTCTCTTGGTGGCTATGGTCCCAGTTGCCTTGCGATTATTGACAAGATTCTCCTGTGTAGTTCTGGGCCGATTCCTCACCATTTTCATTATTATTGAAATTGTGAAATCTTGCATGGAGCCCCAGACCAAGGGAGATTGACAGTTATTTTGTGTTTCTTCCATTTGCGAATAATCGCACCAACTGTTGTCACCCTCTCACCAAGCTGCTTGGCGATGGTCTTGTAGCCCATTGCAGCCTTGTGTAGGTCTCCAATCTTCTCCCTGACATCTTTGGACAGCTCTCTGGTCTTGGCCATGGTGGAGAGATTGGAATCTAAATGATTTACTGCTTCTGTGGACAGGTGACTTCTATACAGGTAACAAGCTGAGATTAGGAGCACTCCCTTTAAGAGAGAACTCCTAATCTCAGCTCATTACCTGTATAGAAGTCACCTGGGAGCCATAAATCTTGCTGATTGATAGGGGATCAAATACTTATTTCACTCATTAAAATGCAAATCAATTTATAACTTTTTTGAAATGCGTTTTGAAATGCGATCATTTCTTTGTCAGTGGGCAAACGTACAAAATTAACAGGGGATCGAATACTTTTTACCCCTCACTGTACGTCTATATATCATAATGCACTCAGTACAGCTTTTTGTAGATTTGAAACTAAACCAAACCCAAGAACGAAAATGTAATATAATGCAGCTTACCAGTCCATTCATGCAGTGGCTGCATTAATTTTTTGCCTTCATTTTGACCTGTGATCCTGCCAGTAAGCACACTTCCTGCCTTAAGTTGACAACACTCGCACATTGTCCGGTACACAGTATATGGGGGAGAAGTGTCACCCTAGTACAGGACTACAGGAAAACTACAACCTCTCATCAGAGGCGTAACTAGAACCTTCAGGGCCCCGGTGCAAGAAATTATGAAGGGACCCCTGGCCAGGGCCCTTCCCTCTTCCCACTGATCCTGGGGTCCTTTACTCCCATCGCGGGTTCCTTTATTAAAGTCCTGCAGCGGGCCCCCTTTCTGCCATCTTCGGGCCTCCCCATGGTGGTGAAATGCCAGGGCCCGGTCGCAGTTGCAATCTTTGCAATCCTGATAATTCCCTCACTGGTCTCAGTAGTTTTTAATTTTTATTTTAATTTTATTATTTTTTTTACCAATTCATTTTATTTATTTTACAATTTTATTTTTATTATTTTTTATAATTTTTTTTAGGAGCTCTGTTGGGGGCTTTGATGAGATATCGGGGGTCTAAACAAACCTCAGCCCTCAATCTCCATCTGTGTAGCCTCAGCTGCACAGAATGAATGGACAGGAATAGCTGTGCACCGAGCCTCCCATTCATTCAGAAACGGAAGAATAGTAAAAAACAGTTTACTATGCTTCAGTTATGAATGAACCAATTGGTACCAATTACTGACTCGGTTCATTCAGAAAAGGAAGGAGCCGGTAAATGACAAATTTACTGACCCGTTCCCATCTCTCCATCATGACACATCTTCTACAGCAGCTGGCAGGAGAGAGGAAGGGGGAAGACAGCAGCTCTGTGGGGGGGGGGGGGGGACCAGGGAAGCACACAGGGACCCTGGGAAGAGCAGAAGACAAGTAAATTGGATAGAGGAAAATGGAGGAGATTGGTTCCTCTAAATGCCACCCCCGCCATCCCTCCTATTCAGGTGTACAAGGGAGGCACACGGGCCCCCTGGACCATGGGGGTCCGGTTGCAATTGCAACCCCTATCATTACGCCCCTGCCTTTCATCCTCTTCATAACATGGGATGTGGGGTCTATAGTGTTCAAAGAGAGCTTAAAAACATTGTAAAAGGGCATAGCAGAGACAAAGCGTACGGGAAAATTGTAGCTGACAATATTTCTGGCAGGATCAACAGGTATTTTTATGCATTTATTAAGCAAATATAACAAAACACTTTTGATGGTGTATATAACAGACCGAATTGGAGCAAATAGGAGAAATTCCTTGTTTTTTTTTTTTTTGTTTTTTTTTTTGGAGAAATTCCTTGTTAGGGCTCATTCACATCGCTGTATGAGTGTATATACACTTCAACATAACTTACGTTCATCAAATACTGCCAGGACAATTATTTTTTCCTGAACTCCATACTGAGACCCGTCTTCTGAAAGAGATCCTGCAAATGTGGAAATAAACATATTAACACACTGAATTATTTTCAACGTTATGCAGGGCTGACCTCTGGGTTCCACAGAGCATCACCCCTGCCCCATGTGGGCAGCCCCTGACAAACCACCTCCAGAAATTCCGACTTTTTTCATTTTACAGACATAACAGCATGGCACTGAACACCAATGGCAAAGGCAACCACATAGGGACTGTAAATGGTGATAGATTTGAGGAATGAAAGAGATGTCAGGTAGGTATCAGATAAGGATTTATTGTCAATAAAACATATAAAATACCCCGCCATGCAGGTAAACTCGAATATACCATTTACAGACATGAAAATAAGGCCACTTATTCAAACAGGGTGTGTTACAATTCTGGCGTCAGCTATGCTGAATATAAGTATGCCAATCAAGAAGTGCCCAAAGGTTTGCATGAAGACAGAAATATTCTCTACATACTTTGCTCCAGGTTGCTAAAACCCAAAAAGTTCTAACAACCTCATTGGATGTCAGTCCAAATTGCAAAAATCCAACAGGACTCTGGCAATCTCTATAGACGGCCGGTCAGGTTGCCAAATTCCAACAGGACTTTAGCAACCTTGATAGCAGTGGTTCTCAACTCCGGTCCTCAGGACCCACTAACAGGCCAGGTTTTCAAGATAAATGAAATACATCACAGGTGATATCATTTGCTGCTCATTGATTGCAGTATTCTGGTCTGCATCTAATCAAGGTAATACTTAAAATCTGGCCTGTTAATGGGTCCTGAGGACCGGAGTTGAGAACCACTGCTTTATAGAAATCAGTCCAGGTTGCAAAAAATGAACAGGTTTTAGCAATTTCTACACATGTCATTCCAGGTTGCAAAAGCCCAACAGGGTTCTAGCAACAGTAAAGAGTAAGAAATACCGCGCTTACTAGTATGAACCCAAGAGAAGTGGCTTGCATGACAATTTGACTGCAATTGGTACATGAGGAATATAATGTGCAGCGCTACTCAAAAAGATATACATCATGTATTAATTCAATTAAATGTGGGATAGATTAATCCCAATTAGTGCAAAAATTGTCACAGTGATTATAAATCCCAAATGGTGCAAGACATAAAAGTGTCAATGTAAACAATATGGAATAATGCAATTTAGTGTATATAAAATTCAAAAATAAATGTACAATATAATAAAAACATGCATGGAAAAGTTCAAGTTGTGATATCAGTTTACACCAATAGGTCTCGCGTGCATTAGTAGTTCCAAGTGGTTATGAACCAGAAAAATAGGTGGCCAGCATGCAAATGTGATAAAAGTACTTAATGTGCACAATTGAAAAGTGTCCAAATGAATGGCAACAAATAAAGTGATGAGTCCCCAAATAAATCGACAGAAAAAAAATCCTCCACCAGGAAATGTAGAAGCTGGTAAGAAACCAGCATAGGACCCTTAGCCTGGAGGAGACTTCAATGGATAGATGACAGCACTTTTTCCACTTTGTGATTGAATGACGTAAATCGTCACAGCAATGTGGTCCCAACCGTGGGAGAGTTGCTGTGACGATTGACGTCATTGGACACTTTTCAATTGTGCACATTAAGTACTTTTATCTGGAAACTCATTTGCACGCTGGCCACCTATTTTTCTGGTTCATAACCGCTTGGAACTACTAATGTACGCGAGACCTATTGGTCTACACTGATATCACAACTTGAACTTTTCCATGCATGTTTTTATTATATTGTACATTTATTTTTGAATTTTATATACACTAAATTGCATTATTCCATATTTTTTACAATCAATGTGACACCTTTATGTCTTGCACCATTTGGGATTTATAATCAGTGTGACAATTTTTGCACTAATTGGGATTAATCTATCCCACATTTAATTTAATTTATACATGGTGTATATCTTTGTGAGTAGCGCTGCACTTTATATTCCTAGGGTTCTAGCAACATCTGTGGATGCCAGTCCAGGTTGCAAAAACCCAACAGGGTTATAACAACCACTATAGATGTCAGTCCAGATTGCAAAAACCCAACAACCTAAACCCTAGCAAGCTCTATAGATGTAAATCCAAATTTCAAAAATGCAACAGGGTTATGGAAACCACTTAAGGCCCGTACACACGGTACAACGGTTGTACAACAACGGTCATACAACAGCTTGTTGTACGTTCATCCGACTGTTAGTATGGGCAATTACAACAGCCGACGTGCGACGGTCGTACAACAGAATTTGGATGAGCAGACTTCTGTTGTACAACAAGCGGTTGTATGACTGTTGACTCGTGTGTACAGAGAAGTTGGGCCAACAAAGCTGTCATGTTGGTTCGGATTGCACCACTGCACGATGCTCGTAAATTTTTCCTTCAAGTCCACGTACACTAAACACTTAATCCTTGCATCCAAATATGCTTGCCTGTGAAGGCCCGCAAGGACTGAAGACTCGTACGCAAAAAACGTGTATGTCGAAACAACCGGGTTGAAGAGACATGTGTGCTCAGTTGTCAGTATGTTGGCGAACAACATGTTGTCTTCAGACGAGTAGGTTTAAGACAACATGCTGGCAGCGTGCAGCCGACAACATTAACGGGTATGATTGTCAGCCTACTTGCATGTTGTTCGACAACATACTGGCAACAACATGTTGGCAACATGGCACACATGCCCGGAATTCACCAAAGGTATTGGGACAACGTAAAAACTTTAAACCTAAATGTAGATATCTCGAACGATCCCAAATCCAACAACCCAAAAACGTTAGACCTGACTGTAGATATCACCAACAATATTGGGACAACCCAAAAACGTTGGACCTGACCGTAGGTGTCTAC